>BOPM01001200.1:25835-47881 GCA_022179025.1 Porites australiensis
TTAACAATTAGTTCATGCGTCAGCGTGCGTATGTCGAGATATTGAGCACGCGGGAAGTTTGGAGAGCACGAAAGAGGCGTAAGAGTTGCACGAGGCGCAGCCGAGTGCAACTCTAGCCTCTTGAGTGCTCTCCAAACTTCCCAAGTGCTCAATATCTCGACATACGCACAGCTGCAGCATGAACTAATTGTTTTATAACATTATCAAAGCGATCAATGCAGCAGTTAACTGAAAATTTTATTATTGAAGGGCGCGCTCAAAGCAGTACGCGTCAATGTTTACGTGAATATATCTTTTTTCCTCACAGTTAATCTTATGTTTTTATCCTGAAACTGAGAGAAAGTGTACTCTAAAATGATTGTAAAATCCATATTTAGGCGCCGGAAAACTATTAATTTACCGAAAAATTGTTATTGAGAGAAAACAACTTTGCAAAGAATGAGCTCACGCCATAGCCCGCACAGCTCGCGGAGATGACAACAACAACAACAACACTCACCTCTTTTCCTTACTATCGGTTAACAAATTCAAACGTTTCCTCTTAAATTTCTTTACAAAACACATGGTAAACGCTTCATTGTCTATTGCTGAGTTATGGATGCACTCAGGAGACTCAGGATTGCTAAGCTCACAACAACTCGAGGAATTACGAATAGTTTATTGACGTCATCAGCGTGCTCAATAGGAATATGAAGCACGCTCGCGCTATTGAATTTGATTAGGCGAATTTTCTAGCTATGTTATAATCTTATTTTAAACTTTATAGAGGAAGGACATCTGTGAGCAGGGAATAAGTCAGCACAGAATTTGATGGTCGGCGAACTTCTGTAATCGTCCATCGTTCTGCTAGTAATAAGCTAGCTGTTGAATCATTCACTCGTCTTGCTTGTTTTGGGCCGAGTCTTATTCCGGTCAAAGAGAGAGAAAGAGTGTCTGGCAAGGTTCAGCTGAAGGTCTCCAATCAAAGATTTGCGATTTCGTGTCTGGCAAACTCACTTAGTGTTAAAATATACACTGCTTTACGCACCTTATAACTTCATCTGCGCTTAACGAGTGTCTTTTGGTCTATAACTTTTCATAACAACTGCTCCACAGAATGTCACTGATAACAGGTAACGCAAAAGAGTATCGAAGTGTGACTGCACAATAAATGTCACAAAATCTACCTATTGTAAGCTGTTCCTTCGGGATTTTTTGTGTTTTACGTCATCCTAACCATTTCGTACTTACGGGCGCAAACAATAGAAACGTCATCATTATCTACCGATTCCTCGCGGTCCCTGTTCAAGCAAATCGAGATTTTTCTATATTGACTGTATGACTGTATATTTCAACTGTAAGTACTTTCCTTAACATACGCGCGAGTCATAGTTAAGAGTGCCTCCTCGGGATTTCGCCCTCTGGGCGAAATCCCTGCGGGGGCAAAAAAAGAAAATTGAATTTGATTAATTGACCAGATCTTGTTTTTGGCTTCGTCGACAAGAGATCTGGGAAGTATTAACATTAAACTGAACCCCCTCAGAAAACAATCAAGGTTAGAGTAATGTGCTTCTAATGAGTGTAAATAAGGGTATAGTGAATTGAAATTTTCCTAATATTTGGTGATTATTTACCGTGAATCCTGCAAGTTTTGTCATTTCCGATAGAAGGAAATTTACATGAACAACTAAAGGATCCTGCTGTGTTTGTACACGAAGCAAGTGACCTGTGGCAGTTGTGAGTACCGCTGGCACACTCGTCAATATCTACAAAACACAGAATGTCAAAATGTGTCATCAAAACGGTTTTCTTTGCAAACGGAAAACAGAAGACGAGGAAAAACGCTGCATTATTTTCATCTACCGTTCACTCTAAAAACGTCAAGCAAAACTAAGCTCACCAGTGCAGGTGTTTCCATCGCCTGAATATCCTGCTTTACAGGCGCATGCGTACGATCCCACAGTGTTGATACACACCGCATTGACGTCACAGCTAAGAGAACTGGCAGAGCACTCGTCGATATCTGGGAGGAAAAGTGAGAAAACTTGCTTGTTGGTTTGCAGCGAACTCTTTATCAATGTCATTTATCATTCTCATTTTCTCTGTGGTATTAGTCCTGTTTAACCACAATAGGTAATGCCCTGTAGCAAAAAAGTAACAGTAAGAAGGATAATTCGAGGGAGTAGTATTCCTTTCTTAAATGGATAACGAGCCCATGCGACCTTTAAATCAAATATAATGCAAAGTAACCTGTTACCTCAGTTGGCATACCATAGATTTATTTGGTTAAGAGTAGCCTTGGCTTGTGTTTAATAATTGATGTCTATTCTTTCCTTCACGGCTGTTTTGTTTTTTCCTCGCGAAGCTCGGCCTCGTAGTTAGGTTTATAATTTTTTCGCGGGTAGAACGTGCGTGGATCGCGCAGCGCGGCAGAACTATACAAGTTGGCTATACCGTAAATCGTCTATTAAGGGCTTATTTATTTCAAGCCCATTTGAGACGGGAAGGGGGGGTGGGCTTAATAGATAAGGAGGGCTTATTTCAGAGGGGGGCTTATTTAGTTTAGACACGACAATAGTATCAGTTCTCCATAAAAAAAACTAGAATAAAAAGTGGAAAAGCTCAAGTACAAAAAGTTTTAGGTCATGCAGCCGAGGATCAGAATCAAATTCGAGCTTCCAGTTGGTAAATAAACCATCCCGCATCAGTCCACACGTTTCACGGTCGTGATTGATTATTACAGTCTATCATTTATTAGTGAAAAATGATTAGGGGTGGGAAGGGGGGGCTTAATAGAGAAGTGGGGGCTTATTAACCTTCTTCGCCTGAAAAGGGGGAGGGGGGCGTATTAGAGGGAGGGAGCTTGTTTGAGACGGGGAGCTTAATAGAGGATTTACGTTATATATGTTATCTATGTTGGTTGGTTTCCGCAATGACGTCACCAAGCGACAAACTTGGCCAGTTGCTTTCACCGTTTTTGAAGCCGTTTTGGCGATCAAGAAATGCTTTTCGAGATAAATTTCGACATTTGAATTATTCTACAGAGAACTTCGAAGCAAAGTGGGCCAAAAGTTTCAACATAAGAGCGAAAATCGAGTTAAAATAAACATTTGTCAGTGCGTCACACTTGGCAGACGAGTTTGCTTTGGATCGCAAGATTTAATGTTTGTCGGAGGTGCGTTTTAGTTCGGCTTTTTACGGTCAAAACCTTGAGTTCCCCTAATAGAATCTTCTTCTGAACTCTGTGTACACCGAGGCAAACCCACACTGAATTGCTACTTTTCCCTCCGATGGATCAGACTGGTTTCAGGGCGGTACATAGATCAATCGGCAGTTGAACCGGAGAGTGGAATAACCTCCCTGATCATTTAAGAAGGTGCAATGACTTTAACTTTTATTGCAGGGAAGTTAAATCCTTTCTTTTATCTAGATAAATTTTAAGTTTTTATTGCATTTTCATTTATTAATTAGGTTTTTTTTCTTTTTGTCTAGTGTATATATTTTCACATATTGTACATATTTCTACCGCTAGTTAATTTTATTTATACATACGTATAACAAATGAAGAGCCACTTTATGGAAATGCTGTTATTAAACCGTTGTTTTATTTTATTTCATTTTATTTTTTTATCATTATTTTATGTATTTTTAAACAAATATGGTTTCAGGCTTTTGACCAAAAAGACATGACAGTGTTGAGCTTTTGCAAACAAACATGGCACCTTCCATGGTTTTGTCGTCTAAGAGCCACCGCAGGGGAAGGGGCTGGGGGGGCTAGCCTCTCCCCCCCCCCCACCCCCCACCTTTTGAAAAAAAAATTAAGAAATACACATTTTCAATAAAAAGGAATCTTTGATGGAATAAGAATATTCGTCTGGCGGACTTCGCCGACGCATCCAAATCTATGATTGGTCCGTTTCGATCCTATATCATCAGTGGTAAGCCTTTATAAAACTGCACTTAGTCGTAGACGTGTACGTTTTCACCAGCCAGGTGAAGTAATATATGCAACAATAGAGTCTTTTTTATCAAGGTTCTTAATCTCCACGGAGCTACGATTTCTTAAAACAAATTATTATTCATTCAAAATATTTCCCCGATTCTGATTGGCTAAAAGCACACGTATAATTCACCATAACCAGTTATTGATGACCAAATTTGGAAGAATTTTGTGTTTAGCCAGGATATGACGTCAAAATGCAGGGTTCTTGCAGGTTAATGCACCGTTAAGCGAGAAGACCTGGGGACGAGGTTGAGTTGTTTTGGTTGTGAAAACAAAAAATGGCGGATAATTCAGTCGTTTCGAGAGTAAGAACTAAGCGAAATTATAGCTAAAAATATGGCAAGAACAGTAAGAACACAACTCGAAGTGCGATATCTGCTATTTGGAGAATATTTGGGGAGCTGAACAACCCTAAACGAGCACTATCAAAGGTGAACTTAACATAGATGGGAGTAAGCATGTTTTAGCCATGTTTTTAAACTAGGAATTTTTTTGAATGAATAATAAAACAATTATTGAATTCGGCTTTCGTATCATATGAAGAATTATGGAGATATCGGAGGGTGTTATCCGCCTAGGCCTACGGCCTCGACGGATAACACCCTCCTCGATCTCCATAATTCTTCACAAGATACTCAGCCTCATTCATTAATTGTTAATTGAACTAGATGACATTAGGGCCATTTATAGAGGAAAAATAACACCCGTCTTATGTAAGACGCGTCCTAAATAAGAGGCAAACTCTACCGTATAAACGGCACATTTCGTTTGAAATTTAGCTAAAACGCCTCTTATCTAAGAACAACTCCTAACACCTGTTCTTCGATAAGACGCGTCTTAGCTAAGTTCCGTCTTAATGTGCCTTTTACACGCGATAGTTTGCGTCTTATTTAGGACACCTCTGTTGGAAGACGCGTCTTATCTTTCCTCGTATATATGGCCCTATTATAGCCAACATGAATAACTTTCAGCAGAGAATGGTAAATAAAATCGCCCTGATCGGCAAACTTCTGCCGGGTTAATTCTGCAACCATCGCAGCAGGAAAAGGTTCTTTACGGCAGCTCGATGGTAAAAAAAAGGCCCCCCGTTCAACAATGACTACTTAAAGGTTCTAAACAGCCACAAGGAAAGAACGGGCAAACTTTGAAGTGAATGAAACACGCGAAAAATTGATGAGTAGTAACTGTATTAAAACCGTTGATTTGGATATAAGTGGTATCCACGTAGAAGAGTATCACGAACCAGTTTTTGCACTTTCGTCACGTTTATTCTGCCACTTGTAATTTCCTTATTACACTTCTTAAACGTTGACTACTCCGAGCGAAAGGGAGCGTCAAAAAAACCTGGTCCATTTCTGCCCTGTCTTCATGTCTAATACCGCTTATATAACCTAAGATATCCTCAAGGGACTAAATAAACACTAGGTAATTTACACGGTAACGCCGGCTGTGGGCGGAATGCAAAACAACCGTGTTCTTTAATCATGCATTACAGTCGAAGTGGAACCTTCAGATTAGAGGTCGCTTACGGGGAAGGTGTCGCTTACAAGAATCGAACAACAGGTCGTCTGTTTCAAAAACAATTTATTATGCGCAATTTCAAAGTTACGACATGTGTAGCTCCGCATCTCGGCTTATGGGTCGCTTAGGAAAGGTGGACAGACATGGAGGATCGACTGTATCTCAAATACCATTGCAGGATTCAGTCCATCTCCTGTGTACCCAGCATTACACGAGCATTTGTATGAAACCACGGTATTCTGGCATATGGAATTGATGTCACAAGAATGGGACCTACATGTAGTGGAACATTCATTAATTTTAAGTCTAAAATAAACAAGACGCTATGGGAGCGTACACTTCGGCATCGTGATTTGGGTTAGTTTTGAATGCGGAGGAATGATAAGAAATGATGTATTTCCGGATACCCTTCCATACAAATAACCTTACTTTTCTCCTTTTGTGTAACAGATATCTTAACTTCTTCACCGGAAGCCTATGCTAGGTGCATCAGACCGCGTGGCTGTAACCCACTTCGATTACAATTTCTGTCATAAATAAATTGCGCACGACGAGATCTCAGTTCCACTTCCTTTATTTCCTCTACAACAACACTTTCCATATGTACAGTTAACTCCACACCTTCTCCAGCAACGTAACTCACTAACATCTGTCACTCCCTTACAAAACTTGCTGAAAATACACAATCTCCACACCGAGAATAATTCATGTACAACATCGCAACATAAACTAGAAATACGTATCTCGCAATAAACCTCGCGAATCTCGGTTTTTTAGTAGCGCCACTCAAGTTAAGCCCTGTCGGGCGGGGTTAAGAAATGGATGGGTAACCCACTGCGAATATCGCCTTGAAGTGCTCTACGTTGTTCTTTCTTTTCTTCTTATTCTCTTTTGCGTGTTGTGTTCTGTTTTTTCTAAAAGCGTATTGAAAAGCATACTTAGCATTATTTGGGCCGCTTGATTTAGAAAAAAAAGATGAAAACACAAACACGGCAGTACAGTCAGCGTGAAAATTATTTTGCTTCGGACCGTAGTACAGAACGGAAACTTTGATCTGTGGGCGGGGAAATTAACCGGCAAACTAATAAATTTGGGTTTTCTACGGTGTAAAACGAATTCCAAGCTTGATTTTAGGGGGAAAAGACAAGGTTTCGACGGTAAAAAGCGAAACTGAAACGCACTTTGGAGAAACATATCGCGCCACATGTTAAACAGAGGACATAACCAAACTGGTCTGCGAAGTTAGACGCACTTAAAACTGCTAAGGTACTAGCCCAAATTGCTTCAATTTTTTCTGTAAAATACTTTAATTTGCAGCCAATATTTCTAGCCAGAATAATAATTCAGAATAAGAGTAAATCAAAGAACTCGACGATATCTCGAACTAATTCCGAAGCAACTTTGGGACCTCCGAATGTAACTTCGAAAGGTGCCTGAGCGTCGCGAATCCTTGAATCCTTTAATTCGCGCTCTGCTGGAGTAACAAGCCGATGGCATGCAAAAATTGACCAAATTACAAAACTAACTTACCTTTGCAATTATACCCGTCTCCTTCATATCCTGGTTTACATGTGCAGTTGTAGGTTCCTTTGGTGTTATTACAAACCGCATTAGAACTGCATTTGGTGGTTTCTCCTTCACACTCGTCGATGTCTGAAATCATAGTTGAACATCAATGACAATAAACTAAGTTGCCACAGTGGATTCCTACCAGCTGTCTGACGTTCTTTATAGCTACAGACGAAGTAAGTTGTTAAGGAAAGAAAAGAGAATAAATCAAACAGACAAACAGACACAAGAGCTTTTGATGCCATGCGCTGAGTAGACCACACACCCAAATGAATATTACCTGTGCAGTTTTTTCCATCTCCTTTATATCCAGGTTTACATGAGCAATTAAAGGATCCGTGGGTGTTATTACAAAATGCATCAGAACTACAATTGTGTGTATCTGCCACACACTCATCGATATCTGAAATAAGTTTTAAATTAAATGTAAATAAGTGAATGCTCAATCGATTAAAAAATTACTGAAATCTATTTATCCTGGGAGTAAAATATGCTTTTCGGCAAAAGCAAGCGTAAGACCCTTTTATTGTTCGTGCACCGTCGCATTTGTTTGTTACAGAACCGCAATCGATTTTTGGATAACCCTCCATTTTATTCAGTAACCGTATGACTTTGTCTCCCAAGATACCATAAGTGTGACCTGAAATTTCATTTTTTTTTTCTTACATATGACCAATAATTGTTAGTATAACGTTAAGATCGTATTGTGTCATTTACAAAGAAGGTTTACTTCCAACTTTGCTCACGCTTTCATGAATAAAACCCGAATTTGGCAAGATACTTCCCACATTAACCAGAACGTCCTTCATGTATTTGTATGTTCATCACCTGTGCAGTTCCATCCGTCTCCCAAGTACCCAGGTTTACACGTGCAGTTGTAGGATCCTTTGGTGGTGTTACAAACCGCATTAGAACTGCAATTGTGAGTTATTCCTTCACACTCATTGATGTCTGAAATCATATTCAACAATGGGGAAAAGCTTAGTTTGCGGAGTGAACTCCTCTCATCTTTCTAAACAGTGAGGCTAGCACTGAGGAGAAAGAAGAAATACATGAGAAAAAACAAAAAAGCAAAGTTTCTGATGCCAGCCATGTTAGGAGACAAACAATAAAAAATACAAGGCATACCAAGCCTTATATGAACTTCCCGTTTAAAATTTTGAGGTAATAAAGTCTACTATCTAAAAAAAATTGCTATAAAGAGCATCTTATCATGGAAAAATAAAAACAGCAGTGCATTCGAAGGTGTGCAAAATGGCCAAGTTAAGAAAGAAATTACCTGGCAGAGTGAGTGTGCAATTATTTCCGTCTCCTTCATATCCTGGTTTACATGTGCTGTTGTAGGACCCTTTGGTGTTATTACAAACCGCATTAGAACTGCAATTGTGGGTTCCTTCTTTGCACTCATTGATGTCTGAAATCATATTGATCAACACACAATAGCAACAAACTTATTTCGCATTTGCGTATTTTAGACTTTCCCACGTTAATATCTACAGTAAAATCAAGAGAGTAGGCTGCTAGAGGGTAGTCACAGTTTTAGAAGAAAGTCAAAAATATTGTTATCGACACCACGTTGAATTTTTTTTTGTTTTTATTACTAAATAAGTTACGAGAAAATTAAGATTAACTTACCATATCGTTTGCCTTCGTTTTATTACGTGGGTCTCCTTAATGCATTGTTAACTACGCATTAAAGGTTGAATTGAGAGCATCCCATCACCAACCCTCAACTACAGTGGTCCCCGCCATCTCACCGAATGTGAAACCACTTACAATAGGTATTTTTTAAAAGTCTACAGGCATTGAGAAACAACAAGTTTCACAAGAAATAAAAAACTGAAACCAGCAAAAAAATGAACAACAACAAAAACAACGAAAGAGCAACAAAAATGTTTCTGAATAATGCGCTGCGAAAAGACCAGACCACCTCAAACATTACCTGTACAGTTATATCCATCTTCTTTATATCCAGGCTTGCATGTGCAATTAAAGGATCCCTTGGTGCTGTTAGAAACTGCTTCAGAGCTGCAGTTGTGAGTTTCTGCTTCACTGTCATTGATGTCTGAAATAAGTGCGAATAAAGGTAACAGATAAAAAAATTATTAATATATACACAGCATGCTAACTCACTGTCACAAAGCGGTATATGGACTACGGTAGCTGAAATAGAAAGTTGTTGTAAAGAGCGACGCATCATAGCAAAATTAAATCGATTCGTGAAATAAAACTACTCCTGATCTCAACGTCTTGTTAATTATGTCATCTGTTAGTATAACATTAAGATCCTATTCACTTAATTTCCATAGGAGCTGTCTTAAAATTACCTCCAACTCTTCTCCAACCATCACAACATAACTTTGTCAACTGAAGATACTTTTCTTCATTCACCGAAAGGTCCCGAAGGCTTTAATGCATTGATTACCTTTACAGTTCCATCCATTTCCCGTATATCCAGGCTTACAAGAGCAGTTGTAGGATCCTTGAGTGTTGTTACAATCCGCATTAGAACTGCAATTGTGAGTTATTCCTTCACACTCATTGATGTCTGAAATCATATTTAACAATGGAGATGAGCTTAGTTTGCAGAGTAAACTCCTCTCATCTTTTTAAACAGTGAGGCTAGCACTGAGGAGAAAGACGAAATACACGAGAAGAAACAAAAACGCAAAGTTTCTGATGCCAGCCACGTTAGGAGACAAAACATCAAAAATACAAGGCATTAACTAAGGGTTATAAACTTCCCGTTTAAAATTTTGAGGTAATAAGGTCTGCTATCTAAAAAAATTGCTATAAACAGCATCTTATCATGGAAAAATAAAAACAGCAATGCTTTCGAAGGCATACAAAATGACCAAGTCAGGAAAGAAATTACCTGAGCAATTATTTCCGTTCCCTTCATATCCTGGTTTACATGTGCAGTTGTAGGATCCTTTGGTGTTATTACAAATCGCATTAGAACTGCAATTGTGGGTTCCTTCTTTGCACTCACTGACGTCTGGAATCGGATTGATCAATAATACCAACAAATTTATTTCACCAGTTAATATCTACAGTAACATTAAGATTACCTTACCATAACTTTTGCCCTCGCTTTATTTTCAACTATGCATTAAAGGTCGAATTAGGTATTTTATCAAAGTCTACATACTTTCAGAAACGGCAAGTTTCACAAGAAATAAAAGGACTGAAACCAGCAAAAAACCTAAACAACAACAAAAACAACGAAAAAGCACCAAAAACGTTTCTGAATAATGCGCTGCGAACAGACCAGACTGCCTCATTTCTTCACTGTCATTGATGTCTGTAATAAATGCGAACAAAGATAACAGAATAAAAAATTATACACTGCATGCCAACTTGTCAAAAAGAGGTATATGGACTGTCGGTAGCTGAAATAAAAAGTCAGTTTTACGGAGCGACGCGTCATGGCAAAATTAAATCGATTCGTGAAATGAACTTCATTTCAACGTTTTGTTAAGTTTAATACCACAGTGATTATTATTATACCTTGTCTTGGCCTGAAATTTAATTTTTTTTTATTAATAAAGTAATTGTTAGATAATATTAGGGTCCTTAGTTCACTTATAATTTCCATAGGAGCTGTTAATTCCAACTTTACTCCAGCCATCACAACATAACTTTGTCATGATACCTTTCTTCATTGTCCAGAACCATTATTTACCTGTACAGGTCCATCCATCTCCCGTATATCCAGGCTTACAAGAGCAGTTGTAGGATCCTTTGGTGTTATTACAAAACGCATTAGAACTGCAATTGTGAGTTCCCGCATTACACTCATTGATGTCTGAAATCATAGTAAACAATGGCAGGCTTAGTTTCTAGTATGAAAAGAAATACATGAGGAAAAAAAGCAAAGTTTCTGATGCCCGCCATTGATATTCTTCTTCTTCTTCCCTGAAATCTCACCTCCTTTAAAAATGAAGATTCTTGTGGGGGAAGACCGACAAAACATTGAAAATACAAGGTACCAAGAGTTATAAACATTCCGCTTAAAATTTTGACTGAGATAATATGGTCAACCATCTGACAAGTAATTGCTAGAAAGATCATCTTATTACGGAAAAATAAAAACAACGTTTTCGATGGCGTGCAAATGGACTAAATTGCGAAAAATATCACCTGAGCAATGATTTCCGTCTCCTTCATATCCTGGTTTACATGTGCAGTTGTAGGATCCTTTGGTGTTATTACAAACCGCATTAGAACTGCAATCGTGGGTCCCTTTTTTGCACTCGTTGATGTCTGAAATCATATTGATCAATAATAGAAACATTCAAACGTATTTCGCATTTGACGTGTTTTAGACTTTCCCCCGTTTACATCTACGGTGAAATCAAGAGAAGAGGTTGCTAGAAGATAGTAACAGCATAAGTAGCAAGCCAAAAAAATTGGTGTCAAATCCAAAGAAAAGCTAGACTTTATCTCTGTCTTTTAAGACATTGACTTATTGTTTAATTGTTTAATTTGCTTTTTTGTTTGTTTGTTTTTTTTTACTTTCACTTATGAACTTAATGAGTTACGAGAAAATTACAAGACTTTTGACATCAACAAGCCATGACACGAAACTCAAATAACCAAGAAACACACATAAGATAGCGAAAACATAGAGAAAAAATTTCGCGGAAAATAGTATTTGAAAGTGAGCGACAATTAAAAGAAAGCTAATTTAAACTTACAGGATAACAAAACCTTAAAATAACCTCTATTCATACAAAGGCGTTTCTTACACTGCCGTTGGAAATGACATGAACGGCCCAAATTACCCTTATTACGATTTAAAATCCTTTGATTTAATTAGTTGCTTTAAAAGAAACTTTCAAGAACAACTTACCATTCTCACAGTGTTCACCAGTGAAACCAGAAGGACATAAACACCGATATTTTTTCTCTGTGAATCCAGACTGACAGGTACCGTTGTTATGGCAACGGGGAGTATCACAAGCACTCTTTAAAGAATAAAAATCAGGTCTGATTTGTAACAGAAGTTACGCCAATTAAACTTTCATGATCGAGCGTCAACTATAAACTACAAGACGAAGATGACGATGATGATGAGAATGATAATTATTAAAAAGATGATGATGATGATAATAGGGAGCTTAAACGACGTAGAAGACAACGAAAACGTCGAAAAAGCAAATAGGTTTAGTTTACCAAATTAAAAAAAACAACAACAACTTTGCACGTGTATTACGCTTAATTGTACATTTCGTTAGTGTCGTTTCATGAGCTGCCTAATTTCACTTTTCTGGACAACGATTTCTAATTCTTCTTTTTTTAACTTAGATACAGTCCTTTAGAATTTAACACCGGAAAAATCACCAACATTTGACAAATCGCGACATGGAAAAAAAGCGATGAATTTTGAAACAGCTTGAGTTTACTTAACTTTTTTAAGAGACGTTCACTCCTAATGACGAAGATGACGTCTCTTGTGATGATGATGACTATGATGAGATAATGATCCATGGCCTTGAAGATGATGAAAGAAAAAAAGACAAGAAAAGAGAAGACAAAAAACTTACAATTGCTCCATGATATAAACAGCCTTTCCTCTCTTTAAAGTCCTCATCGTGCGCTCGGTGTGTTGAATTGTTCAGTTCACATCGTCTTTCTCTTTGTACTTCATAATTAACACTGACACAGTTTGGTTGGTTGTAACAAAGCAGTTCACAAAGACCCATATCCGGGACATGTTGGACAATTAAAAACGTGTGGCTCTTCAAACATTTATGAGCAATTAGGAAATAACTCGGAAACGCCAGTACGCGGCAATTACCTGAATTGAAAAAAGAAAAAAATTGCATTTAGCAATTCTAGGAGTCCATAAGGTGGTGGCCAATTCTCACTTTTTCTGGCGGCAAAAAGAGCTTCGATTTAAAGCAACTGTGCTTTAAAGGTTGAAGTTCATTGAACGTAATAATTTTTCGGTTATACTCCTTTACTCTTCCAGCTTTGTTTATCTGACATTTGATCATGAAACTACCATGTATGTTAATTAAACTTGCTGGAGTTTTCTTGGAATCGCTTCAAACTGGCTTAAAACAGCAAAGTATATCAAATAATGACAAAAAGGAGATGGACTTAAGTTAGTTCTCCAGGCCCATTTTCTGTCAATAGGTCTAGCTATATAAAGAAAACTACCTTTTTTAGGAAAATATATGCGATAATTCATTTTAGTAAAAGCCAATTAAAAGGCTGAATAAACGAAAACAGGTAGATGGTATTCACACCTGTCTTGAATGGTGGTAAATTGTCTTGTATATTGTGAAAATATTTTTCTCTTATGACGCAAATAACAGAATTTTTGTTTCCTAGCAACTTCTTCCTTGTTAACGAGTTTATAATCCAATTATTAAACCGTAGTGACAATATCAAAACTCCATTTTATATTTCTTGAAAATTTTCTTGCACTTATCTCCTGTTATTTAACTTTTAAATAGGTTTCCATGTTGTTTCTATGTCGTTATTGTGTCAACTTTATAAATGAACAAAATAACCAAACTCAGGCACTGGATAGACGACACAGCTAAAATAAATCGCGTAAAATTGGGAAAACCTTTTCGGGCTCGTCTCTGCCTTAAGAACAACAACAAATCCATGGGAAGTTTCAATTTTTATGAAAAAAGCCAACATTGTGGTCGTCTGGTGTTTGCTGTGGAAATGTTTTCCCGTTGACATGCAAACAGAATTCTCAGTGGTTTCTAAGCAATTTCCTCTTTGTTAATTATGTGCAGCAGGATGTGTTTACTCTTATTTCCTCTTATTCAGCATTTATTAGGTTGCTATGTTATTCAGTCAGTCTGTTAGCAGCTTCATGGATTGATAGTAATGAATAAATAAACAAATTCGTACATTAAATAGAGTAAAACATAAAATAGACAACATAATATCGAAAGAATTTCTGAATTCAAAAGACAATTAGAATGGTAATTAACATTGACTCACGCCCAAAGAGACAAAAATAAATAATCTTTAGCTTGGTATTTCGCTTGTTTTTCGTCCATGAGAACGTTTATATTTATTCTGAAAAAAGGCATTCAGTGAACGTCTTAAACATATTTAATTGACCAAAAAGGAAACAAGGACAGTTGAGTGGAATAAAATTCCCATTATTGCGATGACCGTTGGGCTTTAAAGACCCACCAACGTGGTACAACCCATATGACACTAAGCCTTTCTAAAATAAATGTTACAAAGGATAATTTCACCAGTCTATCAATCTGCCGGATTTTACACATGACTGGGACGCTCAATTATGTTCTTGTAACAACGTTTAGTAAGATAAAATTGATGTAGATTTTCAAATTGATTGGGTCTGGCCTCCCTTAATTGCCATTCGGCCGAGATTATTGTTTTATGCTGTTGTTAGTATAAACGAGTTAAAATTGTAAAGAAGGTAACGTCTGGGGATACTTAAAGGTGGTCATATTCAACGAGGTTTTCGAATACAAGACATTTTCGAGCCAGAAAAAGATTCGTCAACGTAAAAGAGGGGTACAGGGTCGTATTAACGTAGAGTGTTTTAAAATATGGTATGGGTCCAAAGTAAAAATAAAGATAATTAAGAACAGATACTAAGGAATCTTGGGCTTCCGAAGGGAAGTGACAAGAAACGAAAAGAAATAAAAAGGGACTAGAAAAGCTCCTCGCACACTGACATTGTTAGCAGCCTTTTTTTATTTATTATTTTTCCTAGCTAATAATAGCCACAGTCTGTTTTCTTTTCTGTAACTAGATTCTTGTAGAGCAATCATTTTGCGGCGAGCAGACAGGCTAAATAAACAAAGAAAGCCTACAAAGATGGGGTTGATCGCTAGTAGTTGTAAAAGAGGTTAACAGTGTAAAAATTAAGCCGGTCCCCAACCAAAATTTGTCATTTAGAGAGTTTCGAAAACGCTTGTTTAGAACTTTTTGCGTGTTCTCCCCTTGTTGCTAATAGACGTGGTTCTTTATATTCGGGAAAGGTAAGGTCCTTGGAGTCCTATGAGCCTTAAACAATTTTGCAACCACGAAAAATAATTTTGCGGAACTTTTTGCAGGTGAAGTGACTTTTTTTGCATATGTCTGTTAGTAAAGAAGAGAAATTAACCGTAAGCCGTACTAAAAGTCACATTTATGGGCAGTATACTAGAGCAGAATAATTTTGCAGCTACTATTGTTTAAAGTCGGTCTAGCTAACTATAATAATTCTTTTTTTTTATCTTCTTTCAAGAGATAAATGTGTTTGTCACTATTTTGACGCTCAATTTTTGAAAATAGCGAGCCAAATATGACTGAGACAACAAGACGGAAAGAGAAGAACTTACCATCCAAACAGCCGAAGCAAATTCTTAAAGAATGCATGTACAGCATAAAGAAAATACTGTAGTGAAGAACAACACCCATGATCGCTGCCTTGTTTGTGGAACGCAACTCTCCTGAAAAGTCGAGTGCATTAAGTGCGGTTAAGCCACAACGGGGATGTAACTTATACTATACATGTAAACAGTTCCACACCACCTGTCGCATTTTAAAATTAACGTCAAAACTTAAATTATTTTTTTTGTTGATGACACAGTTTAACAATCGTTGGAAACATTTTACTGATATTTCACGGTTAACACATACATATGCACAGACAGAGACAATTCCAGATCTATTGAAGATGTAGCTTTTCAAGCGATAACTGTACTCTCGTTAATACCGTCTTTAGATTCCTACAACGTTTTTGGTAAACAAAATTTGGCATAAATTAAAGTTGAAAGGTTTTAATGATCTTTAATAACTCTGTTTCAAAATATTAGGGCCTAGCCTGATGGGCCATTGTCGCCGGGCTATCTCAGACTCGCTATGAAACTTCTTGATATGAAAAATTGGGTAAATTGAAAAAAAATAGCATCTATTATTCAAAGATAAGTTAGCAAATTTTAATTATTTTTTTCTATGCAAATGTGTTTAGAACAGAGTAGTTAACCCTTTCACAACTGAACTTAGTAAACCGCAATTAAATCTTAAATTGAGGTGGAAAACAAAACGTTGCTATAGACAATGCTATAATAAATAATGAAAAGATAAGCAGGTGTTGATTGGACGATTCCACATTCTATTCTAATGCACTAGAACATGATTAGCTAATGGAACCAACCATGCATGGTCACAGGCAGACCAAGCTTTTACCTCGGTAAGTTTTACGGGGTCCTGTGGCTATACATTCGAGTCCCGCTTTGCGGACATCCGCTTAATTTGAACTCTTCGTTATTATGAACAGCTATCTTTGTTTCTGGACAAAGCCCTTACCCTTTAACCGGCTTAATAAGGACACTTAAATCCTTTTTTGTAAGCGTCAGTATGAAAATCGCCGAAACCTTCCCTAAGTCTACTGGCAGCCTCAATAATTAATTTTAGCTCTGATATTCTGGTCTTGGCTCAGGACTCCTGAGTTTTCATTCTATGTATACGTAATTAGTGATATCCTGCGTAACCTCGGTTCGTCCGTGGCGCTGCGTAATTAGTGAAGACCTGATGCTACCAAGCCATTTAAAACTCAATAAAGCTACTGGACTGTATAAAAATAGTGCGCACCTGCTCAAGGATTCTGCACGCCGTCGCTACCACCTATCGCCATAAAAGTGACCTTTTCCCTCTACTTAGAAAAATTCGAGAGTTGTACCCTTCATTCTAAGTTGTACCCTTACATAAGAAAGGTAATAAACAGAAATCTTGGGTCAGTTTCCATTTTGCCTACTTTTTGCAACAACATCATAGAAAGAGCTTTCAACACCCAAATCTATGGAAAGAACGAGAAAACATTAAAACTGTTCAGTTTCAAACGTGAATGACAATACCCAGTCTAACCAAGCTACAGTATCTGTAGGAGTTGCCAATGGTACAACCTGCTATTGTTTATATTCTATGTGAATGATTTGCAAATGTCCTGTAGTTTGCTTTATTGTTACTTGTATGTTGATGACTCTGTCTTATATTGATATATCCCCTTGAAAAATATAATATTTCAAAAACTCAATCTAATACGATTTGAACTCGGACCTGGAAAGTTGTGATAATGAAGAATTCGCAGCAGGCAGTAATGCAAGGCTTAATAGAAATGACTCTCACTACACTACTATTTCATTCTTCAAGTATTCGTTCCTTTTTCGGGGGCATGGCGTTATGAGACAACTTATTCCTAAGTTACCAGTTCTACACAGTAATGCTGCGCGACTTTCTAAATCATCCCCGCGCTTCTGAAAGTGACGCTTTTTACTGAAGACGCAGCTGAAAGTCTTTACATCGGGCTTAGTTGCTTGCGTCGGTTTATAACCTTTTTTAATGCACTCGTGTCACTGTTCGATTAAATATGCGTCAATTCTCATAACTGTACTAGATCCAAGCGCGATATCCGACAATCTTTTGCTTCTAGAAAATGGGAACAGTGGATAACTTTAAACACTGTTGCAGATTTATTGGATCCTTTAGAGGTACTTTAAGAGCAACACCCACAATAGCTGTATTTACGCGACTCTTTCTCAAAGCCAGATATAAAGCAGATACAGTCGAACCCTGTTACTACGGACGTTGGGGGGCGGGGGGGGGGTGGTGGGGGGTATAGAAAATGTCCTTATAAAAAATTCGTGTCGCCTTTTCTCGCGTGGGATGATTTTCACGCGCACTCGCGTTTCGCTCGTTCTACTATCCCTGAGGGAAAATGGGGGACCACTCGCAGTCTAGTTTCAACGCAGACTACGTCCTTTGGTTTGCACTCATTACTTAATCAAAAAAAGTTCTCTGTGTATTAAACTCGTTTATTACTTTAAAAATTCAGAAATTAACGTCTCTACTTCATTTTATCCCGTCTACCGTAGCACTGTAAACATCGAAATGCTGATATACGAGGATAACTTCAGCAGAGGCAAGGATTAATACAGCACACGGTTGATAACTAAACTGTCATATTATCGAGGTTAACTTCCCCCGGTCTGGGAATCTATTGATTGGAGTCAGGAGCTTATGGCTGTTGGAGTAGAAAAAAGTAACCGTTGTCCGCGTTAACGGGTGTCCGTATTATGGGTTTTAAAATGGAACTGCTTTGTCCAAGGACAAACAAAGCTGTCCCGAAAAAACAAAGCATTCGTATTAAGCGGATTAAATGTCCCTTTTTTAAGGAAAATATACGATAATTCGTTTTAAAATTTGTAAAAGCCAAATGAAAAGGCTGAAAACAGGAAAACAGGAAGATGGTATTCCCACCTGTCTTAAATAGTGGTAAACTGTCGTGTTTATTGTAAAAATATTTTTCCCTAGTCAAATAACAGAATTCTTTGTTTCTTAGCAACTTCCTCCTTGTTAACGAGTTTATAACCTAAGGGTTAATCCGCAGTGACAATATCGAAATTCAATTTTATATTTCTTAAAAATTTTCTCACATTTGTCTCCTGTTATTTAACTTTTAAATAGGTTTCCATGTTGTTCATTGAGTCCGTTGGGAACTTTATAATTGAACAAAATAGCAACATTCCGGTACTGGAATAGAAGACACAGCTAAAATAAATCCGACGCATAAAATGGGGAAAACCTTTTCAGGTTCTGCTCTGCCTTTAGGACAATAACAAATCAATGGAAAGTTTCAATTTTTATGAAAAGAGCCAACATTGTGATCGTCCGGTGTTTGCTCAGGAAATGTTTTCCCGTTGACATGCAAACAGAGTTCTTTTGCTGTTGCTGTTGTTGTTGTGCTTTTTTTTTTTTCTTTTTTTAATTGAATCTTTATAAAGATTCAAACAGAATTCTTGGTTTTTTAGCAATTTTCTCCTTGTTAATTATGTGCAGCAGGATGTTATTTCCTCTTATTCAGCATTTATTAAGGGTTGCCATGTCATTCAGTCAGTCTGTTAGCAGCTGCATGATTGAATGAATAATTCTTGCTTTAAATAGAATAAAACATGGCTTGAAATAGATGGCACGATATCGAAAGAATTTCAGAATTCAAAGGACAACTTCTATGATGGCAATTAACACTGACTTACGCCCAAAGAGGACAAAAATAAATGACCTTTAGCTTTGTATTTCGCTGGTTTTCGTCCATGACGAACGTTTGATATTTATTCTGAAAAAAAGGCATTCGGTGTACGTCTTAAACATATTAAATTGACCACAAAGGAAACAAGGACAGTTGAGTAGAATAAAATTTCCGTTAATACGATGACCGTTAGGCTTTAAAACCATGATCCGAGAACGTGGTACAACCCATATTATTTTAAGCCTTTCTAAAATATATGTTACAAAGTAGAATTTCACCAGTCTATTAATCTGCCGTGCCGGATTTTACACATATGACTCGGACGCTCAATTATGTTCTTGTAACATCTTTCAGTAAGATAAAATTGCTGCGTATTGTCAAAATGATTGCGTCTGACTTCCCTGTTGATCGTATTAACGAGGTACAAATGTGAAGAAGGTAACGCCTGGGCATACTCATAAAGGCGTTTATATTGAACGAGGTTTTCGAATAAGGAAATGACAGGACATTTTCTAGCCAGAAAAAGATTCGTCAAGAGGGGAACAGGGTCGTATTAATGCATAGTGTTAATATGGTAGGGGTCCAAAGTAAAAATAAAGATAATTAAGAACAGATACTAAGGAATCTTGAGCGGCAGAGGGGAAGTGAAAAGTTCAACTGACAAGAACTTTAACCGCGGCAGGATTAGCTCAGTCAGTAGAGCGCTTGACTGCAGAGTGTGGGAGGTCGCGGGTTCGATTCCCGGGGCCGGACCAATACTCAGGGTGTTAAAAATAACTGAGAAATGAAGGTACTCCCTTTGCACTGCAAGCGGCGAGACCTTTCCGTGGCTCGGATGAACACGTAAAATGGCGGTCCCGTCTCCATTAGGAGACGTAAAAATATAGTGTCCCCAATTAGCACTTTCGTGCTAAATACATTGACACTCAAATAAAAAGTGCCTTTTTTAGAAACGAAAAGAAATAAAAAGGGACTGAACGATCCTCGCACACTGACATTGTTAGCAGCCTTTTTTATTGTTTTTATTTTCTCGCTAATAATAGCCACAGTCTGTTTTCTTTTCTACAGCTAGATTCTTGTAGAGCAAAGATGGGGTTAATCTCTAGTAGTTGTAAAAGAAGTTAACAGTGAAAAAAGCCGGTCCCCGACCAAAATTTGTCATTTAGAGAGTTTCGAAAACGCTTGTTTGGACTTTTTTGCGTTTTCTCCTTTCGTTGCTAATAGATTTGGTTCTTTATATCTGCGAAAGGTACAGTCCTTGGAGTCTTACGAGCCTTAAACAATTTTGCAACCACGAAAATTAATTTTGCGGAACTTTTTGCATGTGAAGTGACTTTTTTGCATATGTCTGTTAACTGTAAAGAAGAGAAATTCACCGTAAGCCGTAAAAAAGTCATATTTATGGGCAGTATATTAGAACAGAATATTTTGCAGCTACTCTTGTTTCCAATTTTTAAAGTCGGTCTAGCTAATTATAATATTTTTTTTATCATCTTTCAAGAGATAAATGCGTTTCTCACTATTTTGACGCTCAATTTTTTAAATAGCGAGTCAAATATGAGTGAAACAACAAGGCGGAAAGAGAAGAACTTACCATCCAAACAGCCGAAGCAAATTCTTAAAGAATGCATGTACAGCATAAAGAAAATACTGTAGTGAAGAACAACACCCATGATCGCTGCCTTGTTCGCGGAACGCAACTCTCCTGAAAAGTCGAGTGCATTAAGTGCGGTTAAGCCACAACGGGGATGTAACTCATACTATACATGTAAACAGTTCCATACCACCTGTCGCATTTTAACATTAACGTCAAAACTTAAATTATTCTTTTTGTTGATGACACAGTTTGCCAATCGTTGGAAACATTTTACTGATATTTCACGGTTAACACATACATATGCACAAACAGAGACAATTCCAGATCTATTGAAGATGTAGCTTTTCAAGCGATAACTGTGCTCTCGTTAATACCGTCTTTAGATTGCTACAACGTTTTTGGTAAACAAAATTTGGCATAAAATAAAGTTGAAAGGTTTTAATGATCTTTAATGACCCGTTTCAAAATATTAGGGCCTAGCCTGATGGGCCATTGTCACCCGGCTATCTCAGACTCGCTATGAAACTTCTTGATATGAAAAATTGGGTAAATTGAAAAAAAATAGCATCTATTATTCAAAGATAAGTTAGTAAATTTTAATTATTTTTTTCTATGCAAATGTGTTTAGAACAGAGTAGTTAACCCTTTCACAACTGAACTTAGTAAACCGCAATTAAATCTTAAATTGAGGTGGAAAACAAAACATTGCTATAGACAATGCTATAATAAATAATGAAAAGATAAGCAGGTGTTGATTGGACGATTCCACACTCTATTTCTAATGCACTAGAACATGATTAGCTAAAGGGACCAACCATCGACATTCGAGTCCCGCTTTGCGGACATCCGCTTAATTTGAACTCTTCGTTATTATGGACAGCTATCTTTGTTTCTGGGCAAAGCCCTTACCTTTTAACCGGCTTAATAAGGACACTTAAATCCTTTTTTGTAAGCGTCAGTATGAAAATCGCCGAAACCTTCCCTAAGTCTACTGGCAGCCTCAATAATTAATTTTAGCTCTGATATTCTGGTCTTGGCTCAGGACTCCTGAGTTTTCATTCTATGTATACGTAATTAGTGATATCCTGCGTAACCTCGGTTCGTCCGTGGCGCTGGGTAATTAGTGAAGACCTGATGCTATCAAGCCGTTTAAAACTCAATAAAGCTACTGGACTGTATAAAATTAGTGCGCACATGCTCAAGGATTCTGCACGCCGTCGCTACCACCTATATATGGCCATAAAAGGGACCTTTTCCCTCTACTTAGAAAAATTCGAGAGTTGTACACTTCATTCTAAGTTGTACCCTTACATAAGAAAGGTAATAAACAGAAATCTTGGGTCAGCTTCCATTTT
>BOPM01001200.1:58978-70035 GCA_022179025.1 Porites australiensis
TATTTTACTAAAAATAATTTTCTTCCCTTGGTTTTCAACTTGTCGACAAATTCACACGGCATCTGTGTGCGATGACGTTCCATCGAGAGTTTAGACATGTGGAAAAGCCTATTGTAGGCCAACCGGAAGAGTTTGAGGTTTTGCCCAGCTATAAGCACTTTGTTTAGACAAGGTTTCCCCCTTGAGTTTGCTAACTTGAAGTATTTTTCATTTGTCGGTCTACTATCTCGCCACTGAGTCAAATTCCGCCGACACGAAGCACACAACGACTCATCACCTAGCATTTTCCTTTATTTATAACGTTAAAGCATGCACATACGTCTTCGTGAAGTTCCTTTGAGAATTTGAACCACCGAGAAGACGACTTGCAACTACACACGTCATATTTCACAAGACATTTAAACTTTTTTGAAAATTTCCCTTGCAGCAGACAGCAAGCAAACAATAACAAGGACTCTGAAAGGGGTTTCTATGAAGCACTCGTCGCACCCAGAAATTTCCCGCCAACAGCCATTTTTGCGTGCGCATATTTTTTTTTTATACCACGCTGTCACGAAAAAGAACTGATCGCCGTATTTAAGTTGCCCACCTGAAACGCTCGTGACTTCTGGACTAGTGGAATCTTGTCCTCTCTCATCAAACTATTTTTTTTAGTGCGAGCATCTTTTTATTTATAAACCGATGGTCATAACTGAACCCGCTGAACTAATTGCACGGCTATTAGACCTGGGTTCGAAACTGAATCCTAGCAACATTCCGCGCATGCTCAACAAAGATCTTACTCAATTCATGCAGTCTTTCTCGAGTATGTCAAAATCGAGCAAGTGAAAGAAAGGCTCCTGCTGGAAAGGGGATACTCTAAGTACTAATATAGTCAATTCAAGCTCTCCAGCTTCCTATAAAGAAATAAGGAAAGAATTCAAGGCCTCTAGTAACTGTAGCAAGAATTAGTTACTCTACAAATTATTTGTTTATTTGTTATATGTTTGCTTCAAATTAATATTGTAAATATTCAGTAAACTTGTTTTTGATATAATTATGATACTTTAGAAAACGTCACAAAAGGTTGTAGTTTTTACACTTGGATTTGATTGCTTAATTCGTGAATTCATCAGTCACTGCTTCTGTGGTATTTGACTCAGGATAAGAGTTTTGCAGAAAAACGTCTTTGTGAGGGCAGTTGGATTCACGCGAAATGGGCAATTAAAAACTTCAACGTACCCACAAGTTTAAAGAGTAGCTCTTTTGTGATCCGTCTACTGTGTTGCCAAAATCCAGGTCTTTTACATTTTTAGTACTTGCGCCAATTCCAATCCCGTGGCCTGCTCCTGAGCATCCACCACCTCCTGCCCCGATCATCATCACAGCCCAGTTATAATGGCCAGCTGCAGAGTTTATATATTTGCACCAAAAACCGATTTTATTGCCGGTCTGAAGATTAACCGGTGAGCATCCGTTTTTATTTGCCTGCTCAAATCCGTCAGTCTCTCTGTACTGGCCTCCATATGTAACGTTGCAACTACTCACACACTGATTATCAATGAGATCTCCACTATGATGGCCACCATATCTCGTGTGGATTTTATCTCTAAATGTCTGCTTACCCAGGCAGTCATCTGTTGTCTGTAACAGGGCGGTGTAAGGGTCGTCACTACGTGTAATCATAAACTCGTTGCCGCCGATCAGCCAGAACGCAGGAGAGATCATGTCCTTGTCATCAGTTGCTTCTCTTTTACCACGTTTTCTGTCTTTCCACCAGCTGCTGTCCAGCTTCCAGTGTTTTTCGCCTCTGTTTGAGATACGAGCAATGAGAGTCCAACCTTGGCCCTCTTTCATAAGGCAATATACCTGCAAATTAAAGCAAAATAAAAATCGCAGCTTTTAACACTATTTCTATTTACTCTTTTGATGTCATTCCATTGATTTCGTCTTTTTCGTATATTTCAGTGTTAGATGAGGTCGCAGTGAGTCAAAAATCTGATTGTTTTATGTTTGTTTGTACATGCTCCTGATAAAGAAAAAGTTTAACAAGGGCTGATATTAAAGACTGAGGGCCTCTTCATATTACCCCCTGTTTCCAAGATCTCGCCTCGCCTCTATAAGCGCTTCTTCATATGAGCCTGGTTACCGGGCTGGCCCGATTTTCGAGATCTCGCCACAGTTTGAATCCTTTGTAAAATTTTCGTTGTGTCCATATGAGAGGGCGAACTGGCTCGGTTCTCGAGATCTCGGTTTTTCCAACAGGGATCTTGGTAAGCGGGCTGGAAAATTTTAACAAATGAACACTTTAGCCCGATTCTCCGGCCGGGGTGAGAGCGGGATGAATTATTCCAATGAATTCTGCATCGTCTTGCTTTGCCTGCTGTATTTTTCACTTGACAAGCACCCCATTTAACTGCAGTTATACAACTATAAGAGTTGTCAAAGCTACGATAGGCGCGAAAGATATAACTTAATTTGTGTTTCGCCATGTTTGCTTTCATTGTTTCTCGAATTTCGCGGCACAACTCGTCTTCGGCCTTGTCTCATTTCGGCAACTGGGCTGAAATTTCTCATATGAACCCAAGGTGAAATTTGTGCCGATAAGCGGGCCAGCCTGGTTAACCGGGCTCATGTGAAGAGGCCTTAAATACTTTGTTAATAAAATTTTTTATGAGTTCATATGAGAGTGCGGGCAGACTCGTTTCCCGGGATCTCGGTATGCGGGCTGGGAAATTTTGCCATATGAACGCTTCAGCCCGGTTACCGAGATGAAACCGGAATGGGTTCGACGGCCGGATGATATCGTGTTGCTTTGCCCACTGTATTTTACACATCATAAGCATCCCATTTAACTGCAGTGAGACAAGTGATATAAGAATTTTCAAGGATACCCTTTGGGGTAGGTTTACAAGCAAGCGCGAGATTTAGTTGGTTTTTCCTAGCAGTTGACAAAAAGTGAAGATTTCTGAATGGAACTGAAAACGGAGGGACAATTCAGTTAATGTAAGGAGATGTTTATCGAGATCTTTTCATCTTTGAGCGAATTTCTCATAATGGTATTTGGCATTTCTTTTCATCCAATCATTCTACCTATTTAAATGCTTGTAACCTATGTTGAAGAGAAAAAGGAGCGAGCCCAATTTCGACGCCTGAATAAAGATGAATTGTTTGACAACTGAAATCTAAGTAATGAGTTCACAAGAGCCGCGAACTGACAACAACATCGACGTCTGACCCGACAGACGATCTTAAATTAATTTAGGTTGACCCAAATTAGAAATTGTTTCGTTCGTCTCAAGAAGAGTTCGACGTTTGGCCTAGGCCTAATCTCTCACTCAAAAAAAATGTTGCTGAAGCCTGAAAACAGGGAACCCCTTACCTGCTTATGGGCGGAGCCTCCCCTTAAAGGCCATCATAGGGAGTATCCCCCTTCCCTCGAAGACTGAATTTGGAAACCAGCATTAGATTATATTCTCAGAAGACAAAGTGATCGTTCGATATAAATTAATGAAAATACTAATCTAATTACTCGTACGGAATATTGCTCTTCGTATTAGTGATTTGTATGTTTTACACTATTTTTAATTCATTCTTAGAGTGTAAAGTATTAATGAGTCAAATGAGTTAATGAGTCGTGAGTCATGAGTGAATGAGTCAATGAGTCAGATCTGAAAAAATAAACGTTTCGGTAGAAACAACAAAATTAAGCATTACTTTTACTTATTTTGTCTGCTTCCTTCATTGCTGCCTGCACAAGGGCTATTTCTGACGTGAAATCTCGACCTCGACTTGGGCTGTTTGTTAGCAGTTCCCAGGCCCAGCTGCCGCATAGCAGAAGCGAAAAATAAGCCAGCCTAAATTTTGTGAGCGCTGCGGAAGAAAGTGTTTAATTCCCTTTGAACACAGCGCTTAAAGTAAATTGAGATAAACCTTTCGTTCTTTGATAATCGGTGCGTTGATGTTTGGGCCAGGTTTGAAGTAGAAAATCGGTCATGAATGCGAAGGAGACTTCCACTTTTATATCTGTATCGGTATGTTACTCATTAGCTTGTCATGCTGGTGTAAAGGTAAGTATTCCGGGAAGTATTCATTAGGTTTTTTTATCAAGGGGAATATTCTATGAATATTTTATGAAGTTTGATTGGCCAGTTATCTCTTCTTCTCGTTCCAAATATGGCACTTTCGAAAATGAATAATCACGAGCATCGGACATAGCAAACATATGAGAGTTACACGTTTCAACCCCTTATGAGTTTCTGGTAAAAGTAATGCTTAATTTTATTGTTTCTACCGAAACTTTTATTTTTTCAGATCTGACTCATTTACTCATTGACTCATGACTCATGACTCATTGACTCATTTGACTCATAAAACATCCGTTCTCTCATTCTTAACTATTTCTCGTTATTAAATACCCGGTAAATACTACAAACACTTTAATATGGTCGTCAAAGATAGTTATCAGGAGATATTTTCCAGATTTATCCGGTCCCTGTCATAAGATAAATTGTGTTAGTCGTATTTTGGATTCAGTGAATGGCCGATTGTACGCTGTTCTCAAATTCATTTCCACATGATAGCTACTAGATGGGTACCAGATTTTGGAGTGGTAGACCAAGGTTCAATTTGCGGCTGGACCAACACTTAACGTCTTAAAATAACTGAGGAGAAGGTATTACCTTTCTGTCGCATCTGTAAGTGGTTACGCCTTCAGTCCTCTCAGGAGTAGCCTAAGAAAACAGCCGTCTGTCTTCGCTCCTCGCCACAAGGGACGTTTCGCCAGAGGGGACGTCTGCGCCTCAGTCACAGAAATTCCATACTCATGATGTAAATCAATGTTTACGTACTAAATCCGGTAGTCATGGGGTCCCAAATTATAAGTCTTCGATTTTATATTTCTCCTGATCGATTATGGTAAAGTTTTGTGTTCTCCGGCGAACTAGTTCCAACAAAACTCAAATGCTTCTTCTAAAGAAGAATATGCTCAACGAAGATTGACTATTTTGTACCAGATTCATCGCGTTTTCGTTTCACTTTTGTGACGGTTTGTCTGTTGTCTGTTGTTCGTAAACGATAGCAAAAGCAACTGAACTGATACGTTGAGCAATCAGAGCTCCTAACCAGATTCCAGATAAATTTTACTTCATCAGTATGGAGTTGATTTCGCTGAGGCGCAGACGTTCCTCCTAGCGAAACGTCCCTAGAGGTGAGGAACGAGGAGAGGCGGCTGTTTTCGCAGACTATCGATCTCAGCAGGCGAAATCGAAGGCCCCATCTCATTGTGCTTTCACTCTATGATCTTACTCTCGTGTATCGGAAAGGAACTACAGGGAAGGTAACAATTTCTGGCATTGACTACCCCTACTCAGTCTGACTCCTGGCAAAACTTTAGTTGGGCCAAGTTCTCTCGTATTGGCCTTTCAGTTGCCTTTTGTTTATGGAAAGGTTACTGATTCGAAAACCTTAAAAAAAATCACTTACCGAGAATCTTTTGGAGCCAACAGCTATTTCGTGAGTTCCATTAGTTGCATTTGGATTTGACTGTAGCAATTTACTACAGGATTCTGCCTCTGAAAAAATAAGGAGAAACAAGTCTTTATTTAAATCAAGAGACTCATTCCCTCTTGTTTAGATTCAACACCTAAGGCGCATAAAAACATAACACGGGAAAATGACCCTTTATTGAAGTTATTGCCGGGTGTCAAGTGTATTGGTCCTTTGTCGGTAAGACTGCAACGGACTTGGAGGGCTAGCGCTCAGATGGTGCATGATATATATACCACTAATGCTTTTACAGAGGTATCCTGCTCAAGACTCATAAGTAAGACCCATTTCTGTAGGCACTCTCTCGAAGAAGCCCACCTCCAGTCTCCATCAAGGCTCCCTTCAAAATGACGGAGTCGTAATGACGATACGACGATAATGACGTATGAAAATTAATAACATGCTCGGTCTATCAAAATACCACATGACTTCTGAACGTTCCTATGCTCATTTCCCACCTTTTTAGTCATCTCGACTCGTAACATAGAATTATAGGCAAATAACTCATAGAAATGAAGAGCTATATTACTTGAGTTGCATTTTTTTCATCGTATAATCTCCATTCAGCTTACTTTTGTTTGATGGAGTTTCGTGAGACGCCATAGTTATTACCGTATGATTTCAAGAATAAGCTTCGGGAGAAAGCCCCCGGATAACATTTTACTGTAAGGCCTTTTGAGCGGCTTAAACCTGGAAGGCTTTCTTAATGGGGGGACATTTGCGTTTCAATATCGTTTTGAATTAAAATAGGAGGGAAACGGTTATTGGTCTGTCAATGATTTTTCAATATCAGAATGATAAATATTAATTGGAGCATTGACTTAAAATCAATGAGCAATGATTTTTTTTAAATGCCATAAATGGTAAAACGACTACGACAACCGTCCGTAGGGTCCGCAACATAAAGAAACCGGTCAAACCGGCAATCTATGAAGTGCGAAACATTGCTTAATATTGAATAAACTTAGTATAATTAAAGTTCTTATAGAAATCCATATGGTGACCACTAAGACACATCCCGGTTTGTCTGGTAATGGTTTATTTTCTATTTTCTATTTAAGAACAATTTTCGAATGTAGGCTCCCAGGTGTTTTTATACGAAGGGGTAAGTAGTATAGTAGGGATGTTTTATTTCTTTCTCTACGGGGGAAAACATTAACAGCGATGATGTTATAGCCTTTTGTGTTATAAATAAAATGCAGTAGAAACTCAGATCAGGTTATACGCTATTTTAGGTGGTTTAACCGGTTTGACATGTTTGTTTACTTATTTTTAGGTCGATAAATGTCTTGTTTTTGATTGGTTGACTAAAAACTAAAAACGTTTTCAATGGTTGGTTTATGTTGCTGTATAGATATGACAGTTGATCTATTTCCTGCTTCTTTCATTTTCCATTACAGATAATAAATTGTTCCGCTCCCGCTTCAATGATTCTTAGCCTGTAAGTTGTACATATTAACGTTGACGGAGGCAAACTACCTCTTTCTAGCAAAAAACAATCGTTTGCCAACCCCTCCCCCTTCCTACTCATCCTTGATCCAATTATTTCGCTCCTCCTCATTACTTTTTCAACACCATATTTCTATTGTTTTTATTTTTACCCTTTGCTGGGACTTTTGGATTTATTTGCAATATATTCCTTCCTTGGTCAATGAAGCATTGTATCTCCAAAGAGCGTTTACTTCCCATGAACTCAATCTCATACTTGTCGAACTTGCACTTTTCCTTGATCAGGGTTAAACCCTTTTCCTGGATCCTTTCCAAGGCTTTTTCAAGTCGCGTGTCATGCTGTTCGGCTGTCTTTTCATGCACTATGATGTCATCATGTATGTTTCTCACGCCTTCAAAGCCTTCTAACACTTGCCGCATCACTCGCTGATACATTTCAGGGGTACAGCTGATCTCAAATATTAATCTCTTATACCGGAAGAGTCCCTTATGGGTGGCAAACGTGGTGATCTGTCTGGATTCTTCACTTAACTCGACTTGGTGAAAAGCCCACTTTATGTCTAAGTTAGTAGAGACTGTACTCCTATTAAGATCATGCAGAATTTCATCCACTGTGGGAATGGGGTGTCGCTCTCTGACTATTGCACTGTTTGCTTGCCTCATATCAACACACAGACGCAGGTCACCTTTGGGTTTAGGAACAACAACTACAGGAGAAATCCAAGAGGTTGTTCTCTCTATCTTCTAAATTGCATCAAGGGCTACCAGCTCATCAAGCTTCTTTTCCAACTTATCTTTAACAGTGCGACTACTCGAAACAGGGCACTTGGAAGAAGTTTATCCAATCACAACGATTTCTGAAAACAAAAGATTCTCAATTTTTTTGGCAAAGGGACCAATAAAACTCAAGGTTCAACAATTCAACCGTTGAAAACCGTTTGATCTAACCTGACCTCTCAGGAAACAGCCCTCAAATCTATGAACGTATTGGTCCGCTGGCCTAAAATCTTGAGAATCTTTTGTTTTCAGAAATCGTTGCAGGGATTGGACAAAATCTTCTTCCAAGGGCCCCGGTTAGAGTAGTCGCACCGTAAACTAAAGTATAAACGATGCATAGATTGGACTACTGGTTTGACGCGCGGATCAATGGGAATGTTCCACTGGAAGTCTTTCAACTTTCCTAGGCCCTTAAAATATGACTTGCATTTCTGGAATAAGTTCTCTTCTTGCAAGGAGTTAACACAAACGTTTGGAGTGAGACTTAAAACTTTAAGCTGTGTGGCTGTCTCTCTCCTAGCAATGCCTGGCCCCAGGTTACCCTCAATTACAATAAACTCTGCTTCAACCGCGACATCTACAACTGCTACTTCAGCCGTGAAACAGCCAGCCGTTTTCAATGGTTCACTACTGCCATAGGAATACAACTGTTTCTTGTGATTTGAAGAAACGCGTTTGATTTTGTTTTGTTCTAGTGTCGGGGGTGGAAGCGGAATCATGAATCATAGTTACAAAACATCAAAAAGAATCACGGCTTTGTTTCAAAAACTTGGGAATCATGAATCTTTGTACTTCGGCTCGGGAATCATGAATAACGAGACTCTGAGAAAAGCTCAACAAAATACACGTATGAATTAATTGCGTTCGATCCAGGGAATGCAGGATATGGCGTTTCCGAGAGTCCAATTTTCAAAAATGTTTCCGGGGGAACATACCCCGGGATCCCCCTATATAATTCGTGCATATGGGGCTGACAGTCCGCTCGTTTCTCCAATAAGCTTGTGCTTCGTGTTCAGTTACAAAAACACACCATACCAAGACAAAACGAATGATGATACCAAGTCTGAATGAAGCAGAAGTTTGAACACTAAAGAATAGAAAACGAAACTAAGTTATCCCTAAGAAAATCATTCAGTCAACAGGTGATCAGAAGTCTTCGTGAATCATAAATCTGAAGTCTTGAAGGAATTATGAATCATTGAGGCAAAAACGACAGGAATCATGAATATCAAGGTTCAAATGATTCCGCTTCTACCTCCGATTTTAGTGATTCCCACAATTGACGGTCAACTACATAACAACTTGCACCTCAGTCAACAATCATAGACACAATAGGTACACCTCCGATATTTACTAAACCCACTGGCTGTTTCTCATCAACGATGGTAAATGCATATAGTCATTTTTCTTCAACTGAAAATCCTCGAAGTTCATCTGGTTAACAGTTCCTTTATGCCTCTTTGGTTTACTTGGGCGCTTCTTCTAGGGCTTTTACTCTCCTTCTTCTTACAAAATTTAGCAAAATGGCCCTGTTTACCTTGGATGGCAATCACCTGATTCGAGGTTTCCATATTGCCTGCCTTTCTGTAGCTGGCTTATTCTATGGTTCGTGTAATCCTTTGAAGGACGTTAAGACTCAGGTCCCTTTACCTTTCCGACAGTTTTCTTCGTAATCGACTGGACAAGCAGTTTTCAATCACCTAATAACGAAATTTCCTCATCCGCCGTTTCGCCGAATTCGCAGCAATCAGCTTTTTCTCTCAACCTCGTAATAAACGGATCAAATGATTCTGTAGGTAACTGAGTTATCGTTCGGAAAATATGCCTTTCGTAGGGAACATTTACCTGGGTTGCAAAGTACCGGTCCAGCTGTTCGATAGATACTGTGTAAACATTTTCACGCACACCTGGCTGGGAGGGAAGTAAAATACACATCTTGCATTTGCGGTCCCCCACAATGAAGAAGACTAGCTTATTTTGCGCTGCGTTTGTAACTCCCTTGCCACAAGCAAACAATTCTAATGAACGCTTCCATTTCTTCCATCTAGCTCCAACAGTAGTCGGGACACCGTGAATATCAAAACTGGATATCCCACCAAGATCTCCTTCTCAAATTGCCACAGCCATTTATAAAAAATTCAACTGTCCTTCAGCCCATCTTCGTCGCCAGTTTTGGTCTCCCGCCCTGGTGGACCATGCCAGTAAGTACGGATTGAACCAAAGCACGCGTACGCTTTAATAGCCGCCAACTGACCCCTGTCTTGCAATATACTAGACCGAACTAATACCCTACAGATATCTAATTAGTCAGGCTTGCGTAAGCAGCGAGACTCATAATCTGCAACGCGTTTTTCGCCCTCGGGGGTGGTAGAGCCTTATATAGGCTATACAGGTATGTGCCGCGCCAAAGGGTATGTTTTTTTTAGCCGTTTTGGTCTGAAATAGGGTATCAATTTCGACCATTTTGGTCTGAAATAGGGTATGGTTTGTGCCCTCTAGTCTTGAATTGGGTATGTTTTTTAGAAGAATTAGCTACTTCTTCATCATTTGGCGAAAAGACCATTTCCCTTTTACTGTTTAAGCCAACTACCGTGTACGTGCCGTAACAGCTTGTCACGCGTTCCGGTCACGCGCCTGGCTCCAGGGCTTCAGGTCTGAAATAGGGTATCAAATTTTTGATCAGATCTGAAATTGGGTAGCGAAAATTACAGATTTTGGTCTGAAATAGGGTAAGGGTTTTAGGAAGCCTGCCGCACACCCCCTCCCAATTTTTCTGTAAGTACCCCCCGGAATTTTTGGTCGTTTTGGGGTCACAAAAGGCAGGTCATTGTGCCAGGCTTTCCTTGCGGAGACCATGGAAACTGGGACTACGAATCGTTGCATGATCAAAGCCACGCATGTTTTGCAAAGAAAGCTTAGGAAATATTAATTTTGGAGCTTTTCCGAAACGTGTCAACCTCGAAGCGAGAGAAAAGCTCTTGAACTAGCGTTGATTACATTAGAGCAAGTGAACACTACTGAGTGGTCGAAAAAAGATAAGAATCTTAATTAGCAAAATGGTGTTGTAAACTTTCGCTGTATGCAAATGAATCTTGTGATGAGCATGCGATTTATTTTCGGCGATGATTGAAATGACGTGCCATGTAAATCACTTTTTCGATCTCTGGCAATGATGTAGTTTCTCTGGAGTCGAGGCCCATGAATTTTCGTGTATTTATACACGCTTATAGCCCAAGGCTACTTGCATATAGTCTGCGACCGCAGAGTTATTTTTCGTCGTCGCTAACACGCGTACTAAATCAATT
>BOPM01001200.1:70045-85163 GCA_022179025.1 Porites australiensis
GTTCCCGTCCTCGACAAAACGTGAATTCAGGCACTTTCACGTTGTAGTCGGACGACAACGGCAAAGAAATGTACAAAAAAACCTGATGCACGTGCAAAGTTGTTGTTTTGCTAATCAAACCTATTGCTTTTTTTTTTGCCGTTCTCGTTGCCGTTCACGTGGTCGTTGCTTAAGCTCCCTATTAAGTTAGTGGCTGCGGGGCACAGTGGTCAAGGTTGTAACCTCACTTACAGGAGATTATGAGGGAGCGAGTTCGAATCCCGGCTAAGTCATACTTCTAAGGCAACTTACTGAGTTCTTTATCTTTTTAGTTTATTGATCATTTTTTCCCTTTGCTTTGTTTCCCTTTATTCTCACTGCTGATCCTTTAACGCTTCGCGAGGATTTTGCAATAACGTATTTCTTATAGTTTCCTGTCAGAGATAAATATCTACGATGGTGCATCTATTACAACAGTTCTTAAACTTTTTGATTCTCTTGTGAGTCCAATCCTTTTGTACAACTATGAAATTTGGGGTTGTTTTTTAATATCAGTCTGGAATAACTATCACAAATTTTTCTCGAGAATTTTTGATGAAAGAATAACAGCCGCATATGCATAACAAGGTATGCAAAATGGCTTTAGGAGTTCACTCCGAAGCAAGTAACCTTGCGGTAAAGGGAGAACTTGGACGCTTCCTTCTTCATCTTATTATTTGCACTCGAATTTTTACGTAGTTCGCCCTAGAGATAAACATCCATTTAAATAATATAGGTAAGCATTCATGGCTTACCACGGTAAAGCACCAATTACACTTTACTAAATTAATAACTGATTATACGCCAAATCTGACACATCTTGACTACAGTAGAATCCCTCACCTGGTTAGAATGTTTAAAAGAAATTTGTTAAAACAACACCAGGAATATTGGTTGAAGAATTTGAACAGGGATAACTGACTCCTCAGTTGGAAATAAATGTATAGTAAATTGAAAAACGAAGTCAGATTTGAAACTTATCTTGATTTAATAAAGAACGTTAAGACAAGAGTGGCAGTAATCAAAATGCGGATTTCTTACCACTTGCGACCCATTGAATCTGGGCGCAACAAGAAGATACCCAGAGTTGAGAGACTTTGGCCCCTTTGTAAAAGAACCGAAATAGGTGTTGAAATGTAATCACTCATCACTATCTCATTTAAGGTGTATCTTCTTGGAGACCCTATACTCTTTAAACAGTAATTTTACGAATATGTCTTACACTATTTTTAAATATATTGTCTATGTGCGATGTAAACATGATAAATCTTATACTTAGTGCGTCTTATATTGGAAATATTCTAAATTGTTATAAATCCGAACACTAATCTAGCGTTCTTAAAATTACGAGTAACGTAGAAGCCATACATAGCCACGTAATTTCCTATGTTAATGGTTAATATATTATTGTTGTTCCTTTCTCTCTGACTTAACTTTTATCTCATTTTTATTTAACTTGTTGTTGTTTTGATTGTTTTGACTATCTAGTACGGAAATCTTCATGTTGAAGATAAAGTCAATAAAGTTTCTTAAGTTTCTATCGAATGGTGGAGCAACGCTGTTGGTGGGAACTTTCAATAGACTACGAGCAGTCTATATTTTTTACTTAGTACGTCAAGCGAAACGCGCGAATAACGAAAATGACTGCGCGGATAGTGGAAAGCAGAACAAAAAGAGACACTGCTCGCAGTATAGAACATCAGTGAAGGCCGAATTTCATCTGGGATCATAAATACTCCTAACCGACCGGTTTAGTACCCCCCTGTTATCGGGTCAACACTATGATAACGTGCATCGAATAAAGAAGCTGCAAAAAAGACTACTAACCGGAACTCGTGTGGCATCAAAATTCTTGGGAACTCCTCCTAAGAAGAGCCTCTTAAATGGGTCTATGTAGATTTGATTGCCACCTGATTCGTCCGATGTCACTTTTTTGCCATCTACATAAAGCTTTCCTTTCTTGCCCTGCTTTGAAAGCTGCACCTAAGAAATCAAGAGCGTTATTAAGGAACTGATGAAACGCAAGAGGTAGCGAACATGGACTAGCAAACGGATAGTCAAAGGTTAAACTCTTGTTGGGAGAAATCGGACATTCCTTAGAGCCGCCTGTGGCAGGGTAACTGACTGAATAATCAATATTAAAAAGTTGGAGGTTACTGTTACAAAGAGTTACTGATTCTTGCAAGGTAGGCTTGGGGCAAATTTGCGCACGTGACGAAGTCGACAATGGGGCGACAAGGCTGCAAAATCTTGTAAGGTCTCCATGAGCCCCCAAATGAAAACATGGCCCAATGGAAATGGGGCATATGATTTCTGAACCTTAATAGCCATGCCATTCAATGGATCAGTGGCTGAGCCGATGAGACACAAGGCTCAAAATTCTAGTTTGTGCGCTGGCATAAACCAAAACAATAAGAATATAATCCCAGCTTGTATGTGGATTGCGTCCCGACTACAAGTCCTAGATAAATGACGCGTGCGCACGGCACGTAATTTTTTCGTTGTTACACGTCCCTACGATGCGACCCCCTTATGTCTGACAACCTAGATAAAATGTAGTGCAAGTGATGTGTGGTGAAAACTCGTTAATGAGGAAAACCAACATCCACCATGAAAAACAACAACAACAAAAAACAGAGCAAACAGCGGGTTTCCTGCGTAACTCTTTTTGGGTCGGTGAAAGAGAATGGCCAGTTTAAACGCTTTCGAATCAAAAATGAATTCCGCCGGTTTGGCGATGCAACAAAGATGCAAGGGCGCAAAGAGTGAGAGAAAGAGTGGGCACATGAAATTCACTTGAAAGCAAAGTTTTGGTTTAATCCACTTGGCGTCAAAGTTTTAAACTGTGTTTCAAGCGCATCTCCTCGCAACGTCTTTTCCTCTGCTCACTAGATTGGCTGCGCTTAGCTCGACTCTCTTCAAGCTGGTGTTCCAAACCACAGTGAGCCGGTCCGGGTCGAGTCAACATCGAGCCCCTTATAATGAAAATGGTAGCCAAGTCTACAGTCTGCCTCTCTGATATCAATCATCCTAGAGCATTTCTGGCACGAGATACAGTAGATTTCCTTGCTATAATCCTGGCCAAAACGTTCTGGGACACTTCCCCTATTTCACGTGTGTTTTTATGGAGTTTGCAGCTTACCGGCAATACACAATCATAAACAAGCCCTTACAAAGGTTTCGTCCCCACACCCTTCCCGTCAGTGGGGAGGGGGATTAAACGTTTTGACCAGGATTGTAGTAATGAACCTAAAACATGTAGTGCATACCGTGTGCCATTTTCCATCGCTGTAGGTCGCTTTCGAGGATTTAAGCTTCAAGGTGCCTCCTCCCGAACTGAAGCTACAGGCGACTTTGCTCTCTTCTAAATGACACTCTATGAAGTTAGTCCTTGATGGTTCATTGGCGGTATATAACATGATGCCATTTGGGTTTGAGGCACGGAAACTGAATTTCAATTCTGTACTGCAAAAGTTAGCAGATGAACAGGTTCAATCGTAGTTTTAGTTGAAGCTCTCCTAACAGAAGATCAAGCAGAGAACCCTTCTCACGGACAAAGCGACATTCTGTTTTGAGCCCTCAGTTGAACTTTTTCTTTATCTTAAGTCCTTAAAAAAAGTGAGTGTAAAATGAAACGGACAACACGATTATCGTGGGCCTAGAAGGCTATATACTATTTGCTGTGTTATGGTTAGAGCAGCCTGAAATAAAGGTTGAGTAACATACTATCAAATGATTCTCTGATTATAGTGATTCCGTTTCGAGCACAATCAGGGAATTTTGGCGATTTATGTACTCTGAGGTTGGCTTATAGTCAGATCAAAACTTCAACGTCAACTTTTCACGAAAAACGTTTCACAATCGACTGGTCCGCGTGTAGCAGCTAAGTACGTAAAGCTTGGTTTTCCTTCCACAGTTTTCTCATCGTATTGTTTCTTGAATATTATATCAACCTATCAACATTCCCGTCATACATTTCCATGAATAGAGTAACGTCAGTTTGAAGGGACATCTTATGGTTGTTCTTGTCAAAGTAGGACATTTGGTATTAAATATATATGATGGAGAGTGATACTCTCTTCAAGGACATGTCATGAAAATTAGCAGGGTCACAGTCCTTGTTATGTATGAGACACCCAATGACTATCAAAGAAAAGCCTTAATACATGTGTACTAGAGAACGACTTGAGATCTAGAATTTTCGGATCATTTTTCTAAAATTTCTTGCTTGCCTGCCTCTCCTAAGATTTTCGAACATATAAAAAACGGTATAATTGCCCATTTTTAACGGATTTTTACCCTAAGAAGGTCACCTAAAATTTTCGGACGCCTTTTTTCTGGCTGAAATTTTCGAAAAAGTAAGTTTTGATACCTATAATTTTCGGATCACTAGCATTTCAGCTAGGAAATCCGAACAGATGAAAAATTTTTAGGGGATAAAAATATGCCTTTATCTACCGTTTAAATACTAAAATACGTTCAACAATGTTATGTTTAAGTGGTTTCGAACTATATTCTCATTGGGTGCCCCTGTCAACTGCCATTTCTTTAATCCAAACATCCGAATATTTGGCGCTAAATTTTCAATCGGGAGCTTTGTGCAAAGATAAGCATCCCTGGTTTCGAACTAGGTACAACTTACTTGGCCTCACTCAACTTTAAGAGCGTCGGGTTCCCTGTAATGTTGTAGAGGGCATGACTGTTAAGGTCGAGACCAAATTCTAAAACGTCTTCCAGCTGAGCTGGATCGCTTGGCACTGTGTATGTCGGTTCTGAGTTTGTCGTTGGGACAGGAGTAGTTGTAGGTTCCGAGGTAGTTGTGGAGGGTGGGCTGGTAGTAGGTTCCGAGGTAGTTGTAGGGGGTGGGCTGGTAGTAGGTTCCGAGGTAGTTGTGGGGGGTGGGCTGGTAGTAGGTTCCGAGGTAGTTGTGGGGGGTGGGCTGGTAGTAGGTTCCGAGGTAGTTGTGGGGGGTGGGCTGGTAGTAGGTTCCGAGGTAGTTGTGGGGGGTGGGCTGGTAGTAGGTTCCGAGGTAGTTGTGGGGGGTGGGCTGGTAGTAGGTTCCGAGGTAGTTGTGGGGGGTGGGCTGGTAGTAGGTTCCGAGGTAGTTGTGGGGGGTGGGCTGGTAGTAGGTTCCGAGGTAGTTGTGGGGGGTGGGCTGGTAGTAGGTTCCGAGGTAGTTGTGGGGGGTGGGCTGGTAGTAGGTTCCGAGGTAGTTGTGGGGGGTGGGCTGGTAGTAGGTTCCGAGGTAGTTGTGGGGGGTGGGCTGGTAGTAGGTTCCGAGGTAGTTGTGGGGGGTGGGCTGGTAGTAGGTTCCGAGGTAGTTGTGGGGGGTGGGCTGGTAGTAGGTTCCGAGGTAGTTGTGGGGGGTGGGCTGGTAGTAGGTTCCGAGGTAGTTGTGGGGGGTGGGCTGGTAGTAGGTTCCGAGGTAGTTGTGGGGGGTGGGCTGGTAGTAGGTTCCGAGGTAGTTGTGGGGGGTGGGCTGGTAGTAGGTTCCGAGGTAGTTGTGGGGGGTGGGCTGGTAGTAGGTTCCGAGGTAGTTGTGGGGGGTGGGCTGGTAGTAGGTTCCGAGGTAGTTGTGGGGGGTGGGCTGGTAGTAGGTTCCGAGGTAGTTGTGGGGGGTGGGCTGGTAGTAGGTTCCGAGGTAGTTGTGGGGGGTGGGCTGGTAGTAGGTTCCGAGGTAGTTGTGGGGGGTGGGCTGGTAGTAGGTTCCGAGGTAGTTGTGGGGGGTGGGCTGGTAGTAGGTTCCGAGGTAGTTGTGGGGGGTGGGCTGGTAGTAGGTTCCGAGGTAGTTGTGGGGGGTGGGCTGGTAGTAGGTTCCGAGGTAGTTGTGGGGGGTGGGCTGGTAGTAGGTTCCGAGGTAGTTGTGGGGGGTGGGCTGGTAGTAGGTTCCGAGGTAGTTGTGGGGGGTGGGCTGGTAGTAGGTTCCGAGGTAGTTGTGGGGGGTGGGCTGGTAGTAGGTTCCGAGGTAGTTGTGGGGGGTGGGCTGGTAGTAGGTTCCGAGGTAGTTGTGGGGGGTGGGCTGGTAGTAGGTTCCGAGGTAGTTGTAGGGGGTGGGCTGGTAGTAGGTTCCGAGGTAGTTGTGGGCGGAGATATAGTCACAGGTTCAGATGTTGTCGTGGGGTGAAGGGTGCTGGATTCCTCAGTTTTGCTTGGTGGGTTGTTAGTCTCAGGAGGAGCTCTTGGTGCTGGACTCGTTGTGGAGGAATCTGAAAAAAATATATCGTAGTCCTAACTAAGCCACTGACGGTAAGCAAACCTAGAGAGGCGTTCTTGGGCAACGCATCTCAACTGAAGATGATATTTTTGCATTCTTGCATTTTTTGCCACTTAATTTCTAATGTACTAAGTCTATAACATAATCTATTAGCAGGGGATCTCTGCAAGCTGAGTCGAGCTGAGCTTTACCTGAGAGGTCCACTTTATATAATTAATTTATGCATTACAAACATTGAATATGGTGGCTTTACATATTGTTGAGCAGCAAGGGTGCTATATGTCTTATATTGTATGTATGTTCCACGTCGTCTTCAGTTGGAACTGTCCTTTTAATAGCTGTTTCGTCTTACTTTTCGCGAACACGGAGAAACGCGAATTGGCGAAACGGGAAGAAGCATGCATGAACAGATTGAGGAACAAGGTAGGGATATAGGTGATATACGGCTTTCAAGAACTCAAACCTCAACCGTTTCTGAAGACACCAATAAGATCGGGCATCATCCACTATGGAACGGGGTTAGGGTTAGTGATCGAGACCTTAACTGGTACTCTCGAAGAGTTAAAGGAGCTATGCTAATAATACTTCACGAAAGATAAAGAAAGTGGAATTGAAATTCCTGAAACGTGGATGCTTACTAGCAGACAGCACAACAGCCGAGAGACAGTGGACCGCTGAGGGAAATTTCTTCCCCTACGCTTCGGATCGAACCTACCAAACATGAGCGACTGAGATACGTGATACACTATTACTAACAACCATTGTGGTACTAATGCCGTCATCAGCTTCATTAACAGTCCCACTCAATAAATCAACACTATCGCCAAATGAAGACCTACAGTACGCGGTCGAAACGTCTCGATGGAAACTTAAATATCTTCAAAACAGTTGATTGTTCTCTCTCAAATGTCTGTTAATCGCAAGGGAAAGAAATTAATTTTGAATCGGCTCCTGCCGTTCGCTATAAGTCGGGTTCAAAAATTGGCGAGAAAACTTGCCCACAGGGTATCTCAGATCTTTATTATAATTACTGTTGTTGCTGTTGTTGTTATAAAGCTATTAAAAGGAAACACTTTCAGCTACCCACTATTGAAGATATCACGACACGAATGGCAAATGCAAAGTAGTTCACCAAGTTAGATGCAAATGGAGGCTATTGGCAGATGAATAAATGATGATAATCTTTATTGAGGATGCCAGCTTCACTTACACCAGTGAAATAAATTGTCGGACAATCAAAGCGGCAGGAAATAGAACGTGTATAATTACGTTAAGTTTCAGTGATTTTCAGTCACGGGTGGCTTCAAATCCAAATAAGGATGTGACCCAGACAAACAAACTATGACATCATACCACATAAGCACATGACGAACATAATTAAAAATAAAAAATTACATCATTCATCATTCTTCTAAAAATAGCTAAAATCTGTAAAGCCGGTTCAACCACTTAAATGAGATTTCCCCCCATTTTGTTCATGAGTTAAAGACAAGACTATGACATCATCGGCGTTAAGGTATTCTACCGCAAGTTAATGAGATTCTTCCGAAAAAACGATAATTCGGTCCCTACACCACTACTCTCACCTCACTTAAGCGTTCTTTGGGTTAGGGTTGCTCTTCATCGACTTTCAAACACGCACACTAACCACCCGATTGACAACGGCCTATATCATCTATATTGTCTATGCGGTTGAACAGTTCAAACACGAGATATATATGCGAAACCAACAGAGGCATTCAAGTAACTTCGTTCAAAGTTTGAATATTTTCATCGCGTTTTTCCAAAAGCTCGTCAATTCCACAAAAGAATTACTTCTTCTTCAAGATGGTAATGCAAACGCATATCAATTCTGAAAACATTACAAATCTGCCATATCTGTTGCTGAACGATGCCTCGAGTCGAAGAATTTCTCGTTCTTTCGCCCACAATCGTAGTGAAAGCCCATACCTGTTTTAGCGTCGTTGAAAGAGTAATCAGTTTCCTTGCCAAAAGAAAGCAAACATTTCCTTCACTCATAGTTTACTAATCTTCCTTCCAGTAAAGCGTTAGGCATGCAAATCACTTTGATTCACGCTACCCTAGGTGCCAGGCTTTTTTCTTAAAGGGATGCGCGTAGCGCCGTCTCGGGAGCTTTATCAAACGCTGAGTATAGTTTAATACTTCATCTTAATCATACTTCGAGACTTCATGCCATGTCGGGCTTATTTCTAGTACGGGAAAGAACGAACGCGACACAAGCACAAGATTCAAATATGGTAATTTTCTTTAGGGTTTTAATTCTAATTTTCCGGCGTGCATTTTTATATAAAAGTCTTCCCGCCCCCTGGCGACCTCAATCAAGTGAGCTTCCCAGCAACGAGAATAGAGATATTACCAAGGCTTAGGCCATATCACGTTTTCTTGATTGACTGAGATTCTATTGAAGATAGGCTCTCGATCAGATACCAACTGCTACTTGACAACAGGTTCTAACATTACTTAACTCAAATAACCAAGAAATACACATAAGATTACGGAAACAAAGAGCAAAAACTAGACGAAAATAGCATTTGAAAGAGTGTATGACAGTTAAAAATAGACTAATTGAGACGAAAGGCTAGCGAAAATTTAAAATATCCGCTATGCAAACGTTTTATACGCAGTGCTGTGTACACTGAGGTAGGAAATGACAAGGACAGCGCGAGCAAACCTTTGATTTATAGTTATTGTATTAAAAGAAAGTTTTAAGAACAACTTACCATGTTCACAGTGTTCACCAGTGAAACCGGGAGGACATAAACACCGATATTTTTTCTCTGTGAATCCAGACTGACAGGTACCGTCGTTTTTGCAAAGGGGAGTATCACAAGCACTCTTTAAAAGAACATTAATCAGGTTTGATTTGCAATAGAAGTTACGCCAAGCCTTCATGATTAAGCGTCAACTACAAACTACAAGATGACGATGATGATGATGAGACAATGGTATGAATTAATACACAGTGATGATGATGATAATAGTAATAGGGAGCTTAAACAAAGACGACGTCAAAGGCAAGGAAAACGCAAATAGGTTAAATAGGTTAAGATTAACAAAACAACAACTTTGCTCGTAGATCACGCTTTTTGTACATTTCCCTGCCCTTGTTACACGACTACGACGTGGAACTTCTTAGTTTCACCTTTTCTGAAGGACGTGAACAAAACACAAGACAACCATTATTTTAAACTTAGATACAGTCTTTTACAATTCGACTTCAGAAAAGCTCACCAACATTAGGTGACAAATTGAACGACGTGCAATAAGAACGATAGATTTTGATACAGCTTGAATTCAGCCTTTAAGAGACGTTTTCGCCACGGTCGTCTTCGTCGTTGCTTAAGCTCCCTCTAATGACGAAGATGGTGACCATTGTGATGATGATGAAGATGTCGACAGTGGGATGATGATTGCCTTGAAGATGATGATGATAAAAGAAAAGTGGAAGAGAAAAGAAAATACAAAAAACTTACAATTGCTCCATGATATAAGCAGCCTTCCCTCTCTATAAAGTCTGCATCGTGCGCTCGGTGTGTTGAATTGTTCAGTTCACATCGTCTTTCTCTTTGTATCTCGTAATTAACACTGACACAGTTTGGTTGGTTGTAACAAAGCAGTTCACAAAGACCCATATCCGGGACATATTGGACAATTAAGAACGTGTGGCTCTCCAAACATTTGTCAGCAATTAGGAAATAACTCGGAAACGCCAGTACGCGGCAATTACCTGAATTGAAAAAAGAAAAAAGATTGCATTTAGCAATTCTAGGAGTCCATAAGGCGGTGGCCAATTGTCACCTTTTCTGGCGGCAAAAAAGCTTCGATTTAAAGCAAATGTCCTTTAAAGATTGAAGTTCATTGAACGTAATAATGTTTTCGGTTATACTCCTTTACTCTTCCAGCTTTGTTTTATCTGACATTTAATCATGAAACTATCATGTATGTTAATTACACTTGCTGGAGTTTTCTTGGAATCGCTTCAAACTGGCTTAAAACAGCAAAGTATATCAAATAATGACAAAAAGGAGATGGACTTAAGTTAGTTCTCCAGGCCCATTTTCTGTCAATTGGTCTAGCTATATAAAGAAAACTATCTTTTTTAGGAAAATATATGCGATAATTCATTTTAGTAAAAGCCAATTAAAGGGCTGAATAGACGAAAACAGGTAGATGATATTCCCACCTGTCTTGAATGGTGGTAAATTGTCTTGCATATTGTGAAAATATTTTTCTCTTATGACGCAAATAACAGAATTTTTTGTTTCCTAGCAACTTCTTCCTTGTTAACGAGTTTATAATCCAATTATTAAACCGTAGTGACAATATCAAAACTCCATTTTATATTTCTTGAAAATTTTCTTGCACTTATCTCCTGTTATTTAACTTTTAAATAGGTTTCCATGTTGTTTCTATGTTGTTATTGTGTCAACTTTATGAATGAACAAAATAACAAAACTCAGGCACTGGATAGACGACACACCTAAAATAAATCGCATAAAATTGGGAAAACCTTTTCAGGCTCGTCTCTGCCTTAAGGACAACAACAAATCCATGAGAAGTTTCAATTTTTATGAAAAAAGCCAACATTGTGGTCGTCTGGTATTTGCTGTGAAAACGTTTTCCCGTTGACATGCAAACAGAATTCTCAGTGGTTTCTAAGCAATTTTCTCTTTGTTAATTATGTGCAGCAGGATGTGTTTACTCTTATTTCCTCTTATTCAGCATTTATTAGGTTGCCATGTTATTCAGTCAGTCTGTTAGCAGCTTCATGGATTGATTGTAATGAATGAATAAACAAATTCGTACATTAAATAGAGTAAAACATAAAATAGATGGCATGATATCGATTCAAAAGACAATTTCTAGAATGGTAATTAACACTGACTCACGCTCAAAACGGACAAAAATAAATAACCTTTAGCTTGGTATTTCGATTGTTTTTCGTCCATGAGAACGCTTATATTTATTCTGAAAAAAGGCATTCAGTGAACGTCTTAAACATATTTAATTGACCAAAAAGGAAACAAGGACAGTTGAGTGGAATAAAATTCCCATTATTACGATGACCGTTGGGCTTTAAAAACCCATCAACGTGGTACAACCCATATTATAATAAGCCTTTCTAAAACATGTGTTACAAAGTAGAATTTCACCAGTCTATCAATCTGCCGGATTTTACACATAACTGGGACGCTCAATTATGTTCTTGTAACAACGTTCAGTAAGATAAAATTGATGTAGATTTTCAAATTGATTGCGTCTGGCTTCCCTCAATTGCCATCCGGCCGAGATTATTGTTTTATGCTGTTGTTCGTATAAACGAGTTAAAATTGTAAAGAAGGTAACGTCTGGGGATCCTTAAAGGTGGTCATATTCAACGAGGTTTTCGAATTCAAGACATTTTCGAGCCAGAAAAATATTCGTCAACGTAAAAGAGGGGTACAGGGTCGTATTAACGTAGAGGGTTTTAAAATATGGTATGGGTCCAAACTAAAAATAAAGATAATTAAGAACAGATACTAAGGAATCTTGGGCTTCCGAAGGGAAGAGATAAGAAACGAAAAGAAATAAAAAGGAACTAGAAAAGCTCCTCGCATACTGACATTGTTAGCAGCCTTTTTTTATTTATTATTTTTCCTAGCTAATAATAGCCACAGACTGTTTTCTTTTCTGTAACTAGATTCTTGTAGAGCAATCATTTTGCGGCGAGCAGACAGGCTAAATAAACAAAGAAAGCCTACAAAGATGGGGTTAATCGCTAGTAGTTGAAAAAAAGGTTAACAGTGTAAAAATTAAGCCGGTCCCCAACCAAAATTTGTCATTTAGAGAGTTTCGAAAACGCTTGTTTAGAACTTTTTGCGTGTTCTCCCCTTGTAGCCTTGTTGCTAACAAGCAGCCTTTTTTTATTTATTATTTTTCCTAGCTAATAATAGCCACAGTCTGTTTTCTTTTCTGTAACTAGATTCTTGTAGAGCAATCATTTTGCGGCGAGCAGACAGGCTAAATAAACAAAGAAAGCCTACAAAGATGGGGTTAATCGCTAGTAGTTGTAAAAGAGGTTAACAGTGTAAAAATTAAGCCGGTCCCTAACCAAAATTTGTTATTTAGAGAGTTTCGAAAACGCTTGTTTAGAACTTTTTGACGTGTTCTCCCCTTGTTGCTAACAGACATGGTTCTTTATATTCGGGAAAGGTAAGGTCCTTGGAGTCCTATGAGCCTTAAGCAATTTTGCAACCACGAAAAATAATTTTGCGGAACTTTTTGCAGGTGAAGTGATTTTTTTTGCATGTTTCTGTTAGAAAAGAAGAGAAATTAACCGTAAGCTGTACTAAAAGTCACATTTATGGGCAGTATACAAGAGCAGAAAATTTTGCAGCTACTCTTGTTTAAAGTCAGTCTAGCTAACTATAATAATTTTTTTATCTTCTTTCAAGAGATAAATGTGTTTGTCACTATTTTGACGCTCAATTTTTGAAAATAGCGAGCCAAATATGATTGAAACAACAAGGCGGAAAGAGAAGAACTTACCATCCAAACAGCCGAAGCAAATTCTGAAAGAATGCATGTACAGCATAAAGAAAATACTGTAGTGAAGAACACCCATGATCGCTGCCGTGTTCGCGGAACGCAACTCTCCTGAAAAGTCGAGTGCATTAAGTGCGGTTAAGCCACAACGGGGATGTAACTTATACTATACATGTTAACAGTTCCATACCACCTGTCGCATTTTAACATTAACGTCAAAACTTAAATTATTCTTTTTGTTGATGACACAGTTTAACAATCGTTGGAAACATTTTACTGATATTTCACGGTTAACACATACATATGCACAGACGGAGACAATTCCAGACTTGAAGATGTAGCTTTTCTAGCGTTAACTGTGCTCTCGTTAATACCGTCTTTAGATTCCTACAACGTTTTTGGTAAACAAAATTTGGCATAAATTAAAGTTGAAAGGTTTTAATGATCTTTAATAACTCTGTTTCAAAATATTAGGGCCTAGCCTGATGGGCCATTGTCGTCGGGCTAGCTCAGACTCGCTATGAAACTTCTTGACATGAAAAATTGGGTAAATTGAAAAAAAATAGCATCTATTATTCAAAGATAAGTTAGCAAATTTTAATTATTTTTTTCTATGCAAATGTTTTTAGAACAGAGTACTTAACCCTTTCACAACTGAACTTAGTAAACCGCAATTAAATCTTAAATTGAGGAGGAAAACAAAACATTGCTATAGACAATGCTCTAATAAATAATGAAAAGATAAGCAGGTGTTGACTGGACGATTCCACACTCTATTCTAATGCACTAGAACATGATTAGCTCCGTGGTTGTCTACTCAATGGCACCAACCATGTATGGCCACAGGCATACCAAGCTTTTAGCTCGGTGCGTTTTACATGGTCCTGTGGCTATACATTCGAGTCCCGCTTTGCGGACATCAGCTTCATACAAACGCTTCGTTATTACGGACAGCTTTCTTTGTTTCTTTGTTCCTTACATTTTACCCGCTTGATAAGGACACTTAAATCCTTTTTTGTAAGCGTCAGTATGAAAATCGCCGAAATCTTCCCTAACGTATCACTATCTACTGGCAGCCTCATTAATTAATTTTAGCTCTGATATTCTGGTCTTGGCACAGGACTCCCGAGTATTCATTCTATGTATACGTAATTAGTGATATCCTGCGTAACCTCGGTTCGTCTGTGGCGCTGGGTAATTAGTGAAGACCTGATGCTATCAAGCGGTTAAACTTAATAAAGCCACTGGACTGTATAAAAATAGTGCACACCTGCTCAAGGACTCTGTCCATGCACGCCGTCGCTACCACCTATATATCGCCATAAAAGGGACCTTTTCCCTCTACTTAGAAAAATTTGATAGTTGTACCCTTCATTCTAAGTTGTACCCTTACATAAGAAAGGTAATAAACAGAAATCCTGGGTCAGTTTCCATTTTGCCTACTTTTTGCAACATCATAGAAAGGGCTTTCAACACCCAAATCTATGGAAAGAACGAGAAAACACTAAAACGGTTCAGTTGCAAACATGAATGGCAATACCCAGCCTAACCAAGCTACAGTATCTGTAGGAGTTGCCCATGGTACAACCTGCTATTGTTTATATTCTATGTGAATGATTTGCAAATGTCCTGAAGTTTGCTATATAGTTACTTGTATGCTGATGACTCTGTTTTATATTGATATATCCCCTTGACACATATAATGTTTCGAAAACTGACTATGATAAGATTTGAACTCAGACCTGGTAAGTTGTGTTAAAATGAAGAATTCGCAGCAGGCAGTAAAGCGAGGCTTAATAGAAATGACTCTACTACTATTTCATTTTTCAAGTATTCGTTCCTTTTTCGGGGACATGGCGTTATGAGACAACTTATTCCTAAGCTACCAGTTCTACACAGTAATGCTGCGCGACCTTCTAAATCATGCCCGCGCTACTGAAAGTGACGCTTTTTACTGAAGCCTCATCTGGAAGTCTTTACATCGGGCTTAGTTGCTTGCGTCGGTTTATAACCATTTTTATGCACTCCTGTCACTGTTCGAGTAAATATGCGTCAATTCTCATAACTGTACTAGATCCAAGCGTGATATCCGACAATCTTTTGCTTCTAGAAAATGGGAACAGTGGATATAACTTTAAACACATTTATTGGATCCTTTAGAGTTACTTTAAGAGAAACACCCACAATAGCTGTATTTACGCGACTCTTTTTCAAAGCCAAATATAAAGTAGATACAGTCGAACCCTATTACTACGGACGTTGGGGGGCAGGGGGGTGGTGGGGGTATAGAAAGTGTCCTTATAAAAAATTTTTAACGGGTCATGTTATTGAAGTAAACAA
>BOPM01001201.1:5740-20740 GCA_022179025.1 Porites australiensis
GTTTTTGCCAAAAAGTTCCCCGCTTTAGCCTCGCAATCGTGCTTGAAGTCTCTCGTCCCAGGGCCGTCGGGGATACGAATATCGTCTATTAAAAGAACTACATAATTTCACGACTGAACGATGGCAATAATAACGCGTACGGACAACATCATGTTTAAGCTGAACCTCCAACGAATGATTTAAGTCCTTCCGATAATAATCAATAGTAATCTATTGCAATCGATAAATCAGTCATTATTGATCTCGATCGGAAATCGATATTCATCAATGCATGATTGATATCGTTTTCTATTGATTATTATCGATTATCGGTTTATCGATTAACTACGTCTGGAATCATATCTATATTGAATTGGGGTGCAATATGAAGACCTCTCAAGATTATAAAATGGGAAACGACTTTTTTTTGGACGTTAATGCTCTTGTACTCTTACTTGCCGCAGCCTTTCAATGTTGTGGCTTGTCACTTTAATGATAAAGGCAAATAGTTGTTCAAAAAGTTGTTCAGTCGACGATTCGAATATGATGTAACACGAATCTGACCCCACCTTTAAGGCGGTTTACCCGAACTTGAAACGTTTATATGGCAATATATAATCAAATTAAAATGAAAGATTATATGGACTGGTAGGTTACCCCAACAAACCGAGATACCTCTAATTCTAAACCTTAGTTTTTTTTATTTCATTGTCAATAGCAGTTTACGTCGGTTACCGTCAAGTTGAGCCATTAGCGACATTAAGCTTATGTCACTGTAACCGTTGTAACAATTGTCAAGGGAGATTTCCCGCCATGCGCAGCACAGTCAGCACCATGTAACCCATGTATTTAGCGCAGTAGGTCACGTAATTAAAGTGAAGTCATTCTTGTATTATGCACTGTGCTTATCGCGTGACCAAAAACACTGCAAAAACACTAAATCTCAAAGAATAAGGCTCAACACTTGAAATTTCAGCTCTTTAGTATATAAATTACACGCCAGGAAAGGTAAAAAAGAAAATGAACAGGGAATACAAGCGTGAATCTGACCGTGAATGAAAGTTTGACTTCTGAATAGCGCTACTACTAGGCTTTCCAGGAACTGCCTCTGTGATCAGGTCTTCTATAGATCCTACGTTCTGCAGCATATTCGTTTGCGGTCCTATTGCAGTTTAAATGTCAAAACCTTTTGAGAAACGTGCGCGCCTCGCGAGGTCAGAAGAGTCATATTAGGAAGGCCTGTAGAAGAGAGCGGGTGGGGCTCGACACAGGGAGAGTGAAGAACATGGCTGACCAGAGTAGGCAGTGACTGTGTTACAACAGATATGACAGTCAATATCCCGCATGCGATAGTTACCCTCAAAAGCCCATGATCCGCCAAGCTCAAACTCCATTTCTCTATTGTCTACTGACGGCAAAAACAAACAAAAAACAAACTTCTAAGTGGACGTAAATCCGAAATGTTGTTCTATATAATTCAGTTAACTTTATTTATTTACGTATTAATCATTCCGCTTAACACTCTTCAAAATTTCATTTCAAATTGTTAAATATTCAAAACAATATTGGTCGATCCTATTTTTTTTTTCGGCGTAAGAGTCGCTATGACTCCGATCAACAAGAATCTGATTTTCAACAAGAACATTCGATGACTATTCGATGACTGTTACTTTCGTATGCTCTAAAAGAAATTTGAAACATGGCCTGCGGACTAAGGACAAGGAATGGGTATAAAACTCGTACTTTAGTGTAAAAGAAAAAAGACTACAGCCTTCGCTAGAAGTGGTAAAAATGAGACAAAATACACGACTCGAACTGGACGACTCACACAAGTAAAGGGAAGCTTATAATGTATTTATGACTATAGTCTACGTCAAAATTGTTGGCCAACTACAACATATATGAAGAAAGATGATAAAGTAAATTTTAAGCTCGGTGAAGAGATGAGAAATGATGTGATAGACATGTCACGAGCATGTGACAAAGAAAGAGCATCCGACCGGTGTACGGAAATTTATAGGTTCATTTGTCGGGGACTCGATCAGATTTTTCTTTGTCTCATGCTCGTGAGATGTTTATCACATCATTTCTCAACTACAACATGTAGATGATGAGCCTCGTTTTACGTTCAACACAACTTATGCATGATTAAAGCGAGCTCCTATAGGTTCTTTGCATAATAGGCCGCCGGGAAACTACTTCTACCGTAAAGGTCCTGCGACAGAGCATCGGGCAACTCGTGCACTAGAAGTATGATAGAGAGAGACTCACACAGGAAGTGTCGTTGAAATTGAAACAGATGTCCCGAGAATACTCTGAGTGAAGTGGCTCACAAATGTATATAATAGTGTTACTTCTTCTGAGTTTAGAGTCTTCTATTGATTTTACAATTATATATAACATTGACTTTCTGACTCATTTATTAGTTTAAAAGCAAAGGAACATTACAATGAAAAATGAATTGGCCGCCGGCTGGGAAACCACTCCTACCTTAAAGGTCCTGGGACAGAGGGAAAACTCGTACACTAGAAGTTTGATAGAGAGCTAAGCTACACTTCATTCCACGCGTTCAGTGCTATTCCCCAATCTTCAGGCCTCATTCCTTACAAGTAAGCACTGTTGTCGAGAAAACGCCTGTAGCGTATGTTTTGTAAGAGTCCGTTGTCCGCAGTTCGCAGTCCGCAAGCCGTGGTCTAAATTATACTCTGACCAGAATAGTCCACACACTCAAAAAATACCTTAATTACCGATGCCATGATACTCGTTGCTCGTTAGCGTACAGACCACAACAACATCCAAGGGAAGCAATTCAAGCAACAGCCACTACAGATGGTCACTATGGAATTGGATTTCTTGCGTTACTAGTGACTTCCAATTGGAAACGGATAATGTAAGTTGTGGCACAAATGCGCATCGTTGTATTACGTTTCTTAAGACCGTAGCTTCGGATAGTTTAACTAAAGTATATAACTGCTGTGATCGTGAACCTTCCCTTGCTACACACGGATCGATCTGATAGCGTGAGACCAAATGACCATGGAAAAGAAACGAAATTATCCTTTCATTCAAAGCAAACCAAAAGAGAGGGAGACTTTTAAAAGGCCCGCTCGAGTCGATTGACCGCATTCCTGAATAAGTAATATCTGAAAACCACTTCGTTTGGCCTTCACTGCTTGGCAAGATCCAAACATCTCGCAGAAATCAATGGGTCCTATGAATGTTACTGTTCCAATGGTCCACCAATTCACCGTCAAAGAGAGATCTGTCACAAATTTCTGTTATAAATACTCGGTTACGGAAAACGGTAAATGGAACCATGCGCAAGAGAACGAGGAAACGATCTTGAAAACGGCGGAATATTTAAGCGTCAATGCAGCTGTTAAACATTTAGAGTCATGTACATAGCTCTCTCACGTTTTGCTACAGGTATTAAAATAGACGATTTGTGTACGATGAGTACACAACACACCAACTGCAATTTAATAGGCGCGCTATATTGTGTTCTAATCAATGATATGTATCCAGCTAAACGGTATAATTACATGTTGCATTTCAGATGCATAGATGAGGTGGGTTATGTGAAAGGACATTTCCGTTTCCTTTTGTACGCACGGTATTTGCTTTTTTTTTTTTTTTTTTTTTTTTTTTTTTTATACAAATACAAAATACAAAGGTTTAGACAAGTGCGTGGGCCGGCTTTGTACAGGCTAGGATTCTGCTGCCACCTTCTAATTTTCTAATAATCCTGAATCTTGAACTTCCGCAACTGTAAGATCAAAACAGAACAATCGAGAATGTAATTGCAAAAAAATCAATTAAGCTATAACAGTTGTCTGTCAGTGCGGAAAAACCCAGACTGATGACCTTGATATTCTAGATGCACTCCTGCTATCAAAACCTTTTTTTTTTCCAGACTCTCGCCGTCAAACACATTCTTGGTGCATTGAATCTACTCTTTAAATGACAACTTATTTTTTGGCGCCCAATTATGAGCAAGCAATAATGTCTTGAAACTGAAAAAAAAAATCCTTATTTAAGCGGTTACTATTCTATAGAAACGCAGTTTTGTTAAAGAAAGCAATGAATTAAAACAATTGTAATAATAAATGAATGTAAGAGAGCAACTCGTGGAACATGTCACGCGATTCTAGCGCAAAGAGGGCGTTCTCACGGACTATTTTTATTTTTACATGACGTCCGAGGGGGATCTGAAACCACGAATCTCTTCGTAGACTTCTGCCCCTTTTTTGAAATCTCTGGTAGTATCTGTTAAATCATCTTTTTTGGCTCCCACAGGATCCGTTTGCTATTCAAAGTCGATAAAAAAATGGTATTAACGAACTAAAAACCAGCCGAATCTATCACAAGCGCCTCCTTAATTTGTGCTTAACTTAATACCTTTTACATTGCGTGCAAAGCGGCACATCAGGGCTCTGTATTTGTTAAAGGCGCGAGGAGGATTACTTGTACATTGTCATTGTTCGTATATTGACTTGCTGCAGTGTTCGACATGTGACCTCAGATTTTTTAGTGACGATTTAATCATATTCATAAAAAATGGTGGTTCCGGGCCACTTAGGTCTCATCCATAAGACAAAGTGGTTTCTATTTAATTTGAAAAGAAGACAATGAGATATCGCGGTCAATCAACAATGTGCTGGAAGGTAGCCACAGCGCACGTACGCTATACAAATTGACTTCCTTTGCAGCAGCTCTTCCGGGAGTGTGAAACCCGAGACTAAAAGTTCACACAGCTGAGACGCACTTGAAACTGTTGATTCTACCATCTCAGTACATGTTTCAAAAGTTGTCACGTTTCACCACAAATCCAGGGTGACGTAATGTGGATCACACCACGTTTTCTTTAATTTGGCACCTATTTACGCAGAGAACTGCCCGTAACAGCTCTGATGCTGCAGTAAACAAAAAACAGAGTGGCGACGTACAACCTTGGATGATAGATACTCGTCTTAACACGGTACTTTTACGTTAGCTTGGGTAATCAAAGAATTTGCTTGCTTTATTGACAAGGAATCGCGTAGCCTGTAAAGTATTACGTTTACCCAGTTTAAAGTTGCGACAAGGCTTAAGGCTATATGACCCTGAAGTTTCGACCTTTTTTTTTTTTTTTCTATCATGGTCGCATAGCATGTTCCAAGAGAAAAGAGATTCCACGTACGCTATAATTTTTCACTGTGGTGGATGTCTGTCTATATAACTGGCTTTTTTCATGTCACACCGTGAAATGCAAAATGGTCCCATGTAGGGTTTCAAAAGGATTCAGGGTAGTATAAATATTTAAAGTTAGGGATCAGGAATTTAAGGAGAGAATATGATAAATTCGGGACAAGTATAATGAATATTAAGAGCAAGGGATTAATTTTTGTGATTTAACATGCGGTACTCCCATTTTCTTTAGGTTAGGGAACTGGTACCTCCGTAAGAATTTATTTCCTTAAAACGACGTAATTTGCGCGGGATCGGGATTACCCGATTTGCGGGATTGCAAGAAGGGCGAAAAAGTTTCGTCTCGCAAATTGCAAGAGACGCCTCACGCCTTGGCTTGGCTTTCTTTGAAAGATATAATAGGATGCAATTAATTCGACTGTAGTCACTTCAATATTGAATCTGACAATTTGCTCTTGGTGTCGATTTGCTATTAACGTTTGTGACCACTAGTGGCACCACGCGCGTGTGTTAGTTATTGGTGTATGTCCATGTTCCTCCTTGTCACACACTGTCATTCGCTCTGGTACAGATCGGCTGCTATGGTCAATTATTGCAGACTTTCGTATTTCCGCAATCTCAATTTTACTTCCCCATGGATTTTGTGAGAGTAATTAACTTCCCGTACTATGAATCAGTACCGCTGGCTGGTACTGATTGCAACTGTAATATCCACAGGACTGAATACTTTAAATGACTTCATAATATACTCCTCCCTTTCTGATTGGCTCCTGATTGGTTTAAATCCCCGGCTAATTCTTCATACCCAGAAAGTAATGAAGGTAAGATAAGAGGATGAAATAATAATTGGATTCGGTTTTTGCGTGATATGAAGAATTAGGCGGATCTCGGAGGGTGTTATTATCCTCAGTCTTCATACCACATACTCAGCCTCATTAGATGATCCTGATGATTGTTTGTTAACCTGGTCATGTTTTCTTATACTGACTAAATATTCAGCCTACTGAGGCAGGACTTCTCACCTTTATCTCTCCCCCTCGACCAGCATTGCTCGCCTCCCCTACTCAACCAAGAGAAATATATGAAGTGGCAAACTGATCCTTCAGGCAAGGCGATGAAGAAGTAAACAAAATAATAAAACAAAAAATATATATAAAAAAAAAATCGGTTTAAAAACAAACCTTCTTCAAATTAAAATTAAAATAAAACTAAAAGTTCGTTACAAATAAGATTTGAAAATGTGACAATAAAAACAATGGATTGTTATTTGTATAGGAGACAAGGTGGTAACAGTATATCAGTGAGCTTCGTCAAGTCTATTTATTCCTAGAGGAGATAATGTGTCCCCTTTGTGTATTAAATGAGCTTCTCGAGCCTTTCTCACTGCGTCACGGTTGCTGCGTATGGGGAGTTCTTGAAAGTGGGATTAGAATGACGTCGCTGATTGAATGCCCAGCTTGATTAAAATGTAAGGAGACAGGAGTGGTTCAAGATGGATATATGATACCACCTAGTCTCCTATACTAATAACAATCCATTGTTTCTTATTGTCACATTTTCAAATTCTTATTTGTGACGAACTTTTAATGTTACAGTTCATTTTTTCTTGTAGTACCTAAACCTAATACGACCCGTTATGGCAAGAACTGTCAGTAAAGTACTTGGCGTCCATTACTTAGAACAAGATTTCTGATTACCTTAAGACAAGTACATTGTCAGCTTTTAAAAAAGCAGTCCGACAGCTAAGGTTCTAGCTAATTCCATATGATATATATGTTCTATTAAGTAATAGGGCTTTTTATTGTAAATAGCTATGTCACGTAATTTTAGGCTTTATACTGTAAATAAGTTTTTGGACTTCCCTTTCTTTCTCTATTATTTTATTTATTTGTTTTGTTTTCCTTGTTTTTTTTCCTTGGCTCATTAGCATTAGCATATTTGTTGCTAGATGTCTAACCAACCTCATCAAACCCGAGATTAAATAAAGCTTCATTCATTCATTCATTCATTCATTTAGTACCTAAAGAAGGTTTGTTTTCAAACCGAAATTTTGGGCAATTCCTTTAAATATAGATTTTTTGTTTTATTCTTTTGTTTACTTCTTCATCGCCTTCCCATAAGGATCAGTTTGCCGTTCCGTATTTTTCTACAAGTTTAATTGTACTGAACCAGGTCTACAACTGGAAGATCCGGCACCACTCATTGGTTTGTTGCTGTGGACTTGCTGATATTTTTTATATTTTGGAATCTACCGACAGAGCCATTCTAAGGCTATTTTTAGCTTTTTCTTAAAATTTGTTTCATTTTTATCTTTCTTTTACTGTCTTTTAGATTGACACACTACAGTTTGAAACACCGCAATGTTTCCTTGGCGCAAACAAACAGTTGTTGACGTTAGGATTTTTATTCTACTTTCTATTATTTTAACATGCGCGAATTATGCTAAGTAAACTGTAATAATAATAAATTTACAATAATGTCCGTTTTTTATAAGAAGGACGCATTATCCGTCTGGACGAACTTAGGCAAACATTTCGAAGTTCGTCTGGTTATGCGTCTCAATTATAAAGACGGGCACAAGACGCATTATGCGTCCAGAACGAACTACCTAGGCTCCTCCCTCAATATTGTGGCCAGTAACTAGAGTCGGTCCTGGCGGGCGAAACTGTTAGTACCCTATAAAGAGAACGTTAAAGAGATTCAACGACTGAATTGCTATGCGACCAATTTGTAAAATGAATAGCTTAAGCATTGGATACCTTTAAAATACTAGAGGTTAAATCATTTTTTTATTTTTCTTTTAGTACCAGGAGATAATGACACTTATATAAACAGCAACTCAAGGTATGTTAGTAGATAAGTTTCTTTTATTGCTTTTTTTAAGCGAAGGAAAATTCTTCTTAGCCTAGATTGCTCGTTCAAAGTGCGCTTGTGCAATTGGTTTTTCATTCAGTGTCTTAAAAGGCTACATTTACATTAAAGACTATATTCGCGTGAATCTTATTTGAAATAATGAGTTTATAATGTTACACAGTTTCACCAGCGTTACGGTGGCAGGACGGCTGCGATTGGTGTATCTTCTTTGTTACTATATTTATGATCCATTAGAGAACAATTTCCTCAGTGGTTTGCTGATGTAGATGTAACATCATCCGCTGTTTCTTCTTCTTCTACTTCTTCTTCTTCTTCTTCTTCTTCTTCTCTTTATTATTATTATTATTATTATTATTATTATGGCGGTTTTATGCTCCCCTTTAGGATTTGAGTTCCTCTATTTTCGTTGATTTTATTGGAGAGAAGTCACATGTCTAGTTACACGGGAGTCTTATGCCTCGCTTATTGGCCAGTCTGAGGTGGGATGCCCAGCAAAACCAAATCGTAGACTGAAAGGGGGACTTGACTACCCAAAACTAGCCCTTTTTCTCTTCTACTGATGATGGACCGCCTGCTTTCTCTTTTGGGGCTTTTTTTAAACAGACAAAAACAACATAGTTAACGGCGCAAATTATTATTATCATTATCATCATTATTATTATTATTATTATTATTATTTTTAGTTTATTGCTTTCTTTTGAGCTTTTAAGGTCGGTACACACATGCGTAAGAGGTTCCAGGACACCCTTCCACAAAATTCCACGAGGGGACTTCATTAACGACTGCCGCTTTTAATATTTTTATTTCATCAAAGTTTTAGTCTATGATGGTGGAATGTAAATTGGTGATATGATGATCATGAATGCCGCTTAAAAGCTAGCCAAGCGGGTCCGCTAATTTTAGAAAGTCGATAAGGGCGTGAGCTTTTAAATTAGTCTTTTATATAATTAGGATCTTTTAATATTTTTATTTCATCAAAGTTTTAGTCTATGATAGTGAAATGTAAATTGGTCATATGTTAATAAAGATTTTTTTTTGTTATCGTTATTATTATTATTGTTATTATTATTATTATTATTCTATTTTGAGAGTTGACGGTTAAATTCCAGAGCTTTTGACTGTACGTTGTATGTTTTTGAGTGGAAGTTGAATCCAACCGTTCAGCTAAATATTTACTTTTACATGTATATAAACTAATGCCCCGTAAAAAAAAGAAAAAAAAAAGAAAAATTAAAACGGCAAACTGATCCTGACGGCAAAGCGATAAACAAGTAAACAAAATAATGAAAAAAAATAATGAAAAATTTTCCTGATATTTCGGTTCGGAAGACAAACCTTCCTCGAGGACTAAAAGAAAAAGATGATCCACCTCTTCCACCGCTATAAATGACGTCACAATACCATTTTACGATTCCATGCTATTGATCTCTTAAGAGGAGAGGGATAAGGCAAACTGATTAACCTTAATGTTACCAATCATTTGAATTGAGCATAATCGTACATGACTTTTGGTCGTCCTCCTTTTGAGATCAAATGTAGTCACCACTATTATCACCATCATTATCATTATTTTCTGGTTGTTCCATTTAATCTTGTGTCAACAAAAAGCGTTGTAATAACTTTAACCTACTGAATAATTTCTTCACCTTATTATCATTTTATTTGTTTATTTATCTACTTAATTTTTTGTAGCTGTGTACAGGCTGAGCCTCCAGTTAACGCTTCCACGAGAGACAAGTATTGTATCTTCTACGAATACACTAAAGGGACACTCTGCAAGGGCATTATTACCAGTCTCTACCTATTTGGCAACCAGGCGACCGTGGATTACGGTGACAGGGAAACTTTTACTTTTCAAAGCTATTTTAATTTCTTCGAAATATCTGAGCGGTGTCAACCCATAATGAGAGACCTGTTTTGCCGTTATCACTACCAGCCGTGCGATATGACCTTACGAATACCTCGACCTCGGCGGATTTGTCGTAGGACGTGCGAACATCTTGACTATGTTTTATGCGTAAAGGAGATGGCGTTTATTAGGAACGCTGCCAAGACTGCCCCAAGATTTGATTACGACATGATAAACTGTTCAATTTATACTGCTGCAAACGGAGGTGACGCCCCTGAGTGCTACCTGTACCAGCCCCTACTAGGTTTGTATACTGAAGGCAGCCTTGTATTATTTAATCGTCTGTCATTAGCGAGAATAAGGTTCCAAATGGGATACTTCTTCTGAGGGCCTGAAAATTTTGTAAATATTAGTAACTTTGAATTTTTTTCAAGAACTGTGATAGTTTTCTGGTGTTGTGGACGGGTGCAATTTTCAAATGACGTAATACAAAAGATTGAAAAGGCACTCAACAATACACACACCAGAAAATGATATTAGGCTGATTTAGCAACAAAACGGGGACGTCAGTTGACGAAGAGGCCCGAAAATCAAACAACTGGCTTGACCAGTGGCAGAGCGGCGACTTGGGCACCGGAAGTCGCGTTTAGTCCTTTCTGCGCGCTTTCTCGTCGTCAACTGGCGTCCCTGTTTTGTTGCTAAATCAGTAGCTAAACTGTTCCTCCAATGCTTGAAGTTAAGTTGGAGATATCTTTAAGACGGACACTTACCTCTGGTCCAATCGGCGTTCACCCTTGAAACAGTTTTTTATATGCATAGTCATGTCGCCCTAGAATGTTAACGTCATACCAAGGGACGAAAACCGGTGTAGAACCAATGGGGTAGAACTGAGTTCCATAACTGTGTGAAACAGCCAAAGCCCGTCTAACCAAAATTCATCTTTTCATTAATTCCTTATAGATGATGATACCAAGAGCACAGGTTAGTCTTGACCTTGCTAGTATATTGTAGTCAATTATATGATATTTATTAAAGGAGCAATCTCCCTTCTTGACTTTCCGCAGGCCCAAGAAAGACTTACAAAGTCGGCTGATCATTCTGATAGATAATTAAGCTACTTCATCCAGTGTGGCAGACCTTCAATTCCCTGTTAAAACTACTGCCTGGGAGTTGGATAAAATATAATTTCCCCCATGTAGAGAAACCCGAAAGACAGAAATGTAAAGTCTAATCACGTGTTTTCCACAGATTGTTTTTACGATATCGGTGTTGGCTATCGAGGTACTGTCAACACCACCCGGTCTAGCCGTACTTGTCAGCGTTGGGCCTCACAATGTCCCCATCGTCACTGGCGGATCCCTCAAGATGTAGTTGATGGCCAAAATGACTCCAACATGTGTCGCATCCCAGAGGGAAGTGCCCCGGATGGACCTTGGTGTTATACCACTGACCCCAGAGTTCGATGGGAATACTGCAATATATCAAAATGTCCTCCAAGAGGTAGAATCAGTGCCCATCTAAATAGCGCTGGACCTATGTAGTTTATAGAACGTAAAGTCAGATTAAAAAAATCCCGTAAGCATTAGCGAATTACTCACTTTGATTGTCTTTTGTGACTAAAATGTCATGTTTATCGGATTTTTGTCATCAAAGGACAAAAATGACCAAAGTCAGGATAACATTGAAAATAAGTCACACAGACGTCATTTGTGGGCTGTGCTATTTAGTACATTTCAGACATTTAGTCTGGACAAAAAAAATGCACAACCACTAATCTGGCCAACATATTACAGTCGCCCAAACGCAAATTAATTCTTTAAATTTTTTTTTTCCCGGAGCGGAAGGAGTGTGAAATATGTCGGGCGTACATCTCCAATAAAAATTGCGTAACATATCAACGACCATCTTGACATGACAGAACTTGGTAAAGGCAGGTCGTTGAAAGCCAACTGAAAAATATCCACTAATCATAAACAATGCATGTACATAAGTGATAACGATAACTCCTGGGAATTTAAGCTGTGTTTGTCGCATAATATATTTTATTTTCCCTTTTTACTAGCTCCAAAGAATGCTCCTGGGTTGGTTAAAGGTTACCCTCTCAATTCATCTTCTGCAAACATCTGGTGGGAAAGAATCCCACCAATCAGGGACAAGGAAAAACTGCTAGGCTACAGGATAAGATACAATCCCCTTGGATCCCACTCATATAAGGAAATGAACGTCACAAGCAACGTCACAGAGGCTGTCATTAATAGACTTCCGTCAACCACTAGATATCAGATCAAGGTAAATGGATTTAACAAAGTCGGCCACGGACCAACCAGCAAAGTTCTTGAATTGAAAACGTTGACAGCTGGTAAGTTTTTTAAGCAAGTAATCTAAATAACGACAACGATAATGATAATGATAATGGTAGAAAGAAAAAAAAAGAGAAAGAGAATAAATTCAGTGCCCATGCATCTAAATAGCGCTGGACCTATGTAGTTTATAGAACTGAAAGCCAGATTGAAAAAATGCCATAAGCATTAGCGAATTCCTGTCTTTGATTGTTTTGTGACTAAAATGTCTTGTTTATCGGACCTTTGTCATAAAAGGACAAAAATGACAAAAGTCAGCTTAACATTGAAAATAAGTCACACATACGTCATTTATGGGCTGTGCTATTTAAAAAACAAGTCGCTAAGTTGCAATAGAATTGCTACTTATTCCGTTTTTGTTTGCGCTGGCCACAAATGCCTTCTTTTCACGATCAGCCTTAAGAACATGAGAAATGATATGTAATAAGAGTTTTTAAGGCTTCAATGATGGGAGCATCCCGATGATCTTTGCTTACACTTTCCCCCTGACAATATCTAATACATATAGTTCGGACAAGAAAAATGCACAATCATTAATCTGGCCAAGGTATTACAGCCGCCCAAAAGCAAATTTATTCTTTAGCCGTTTTATTCCCTGAGCGGAAGGATTATGAAATATGTCGGCCGTACATCTTGAATAAGAATTGCGTAACACATCAACGACCATCTCACCGTAGAGCTTGAGGCCAGTGACAGAACTTGGTAGCAGCAGGTCGTTGAAAGCCAACTGAAAAAAAATATCCACTAATCATAAACAATGCATGCACATAAATGATAACGATAACTCCCAAGAAAGACGGGAGTTTGAGCTGTTTGTCGCATAATATATTTTATTTTTCCTTATCACTAGTTCCGGAGAATGCTCCCGTGTTGGTAAAAGGTTATCCTCTCAATTCATCTTCTTTATACATCTGGTGGGAAAGAATCTTCCCAACGAAGTACAAGGACAAACTGCTAGGCTACAGGATAAGATACAATCCCCTTGGTTCCCAGTCATATAAGGAAATGAATGTCACAAGAAACGTCACAGAGGCTGTCATTAATAGACTTCCGTCAACCACTAGATATCAAATCAAGATAAATGGATTGAACAAAGTCGGCCACGGTCCAACCAGCAAAGTTCTTGTATTGAAAACGTTGTCAGCTGGTAAGTAAATAAGCAAGTAATCTTAACAACGACAACGATAATGATAATGGTAACGCTAGAAAGAAAAAAGAGGAACAGTGTAGAAAGAAATTATTGCTGCCGTCGACAGGTGCTCGTCCTTCGGATTAGCTCATCGTTGAAAAAACATGTCTCCATGGTTAGCCCAATTCGCTTATTTGATAGCACTCGACTAAGCTAAAATAAAGATGACGAAAACTTTCTTATAATGACCTTAAAAATTATGGCGCGTTTTCAGGGTCAAAAAATAAGTGTATAGTTACCACACAAACTGAATTGCCAAATAAATGATTATCTTAGATGATGATTGTCGGTTTATGACCTGTTTTCTTGACGTGCTGTCTTGCGATGAAATCCTTTCGTCGTGTCATGACTTTCAAATCCACCCTTCTTACTCGAACTGATTTGAGAATGGTTTACGTGCATGCATAATTACTTTAATTTGAAATCTTTTTGCATGCTTTCTATGGAACCAAATGAAGCAATTTCTTAAATACGATTTTTTAAACTCGCCCGCATCACTTTTGAAATCACTTTTCTGCATGTTTACTTGCGAAGGATTATTCCATGATCAATTTCGTAAATTAAGAAATGGTAAACGTGCAGCGTGCAACCATGGAGTTATGGATGCACGCGGGAGGTTGCTAAGCACGAAAGAAGCGTAAGAGTCGCACGAGGCGATAGCCGAGTGCGACTCTAGCTTCTTGACTGTTTAGCAAACCTCCCAAGTGCATCCATAACTCCATGGTTGCACAGCTGCAACGTTTACCATTTCTTTTATAACATAATCAAAAGAGAAAAACATTGTTTTCCATTTGCCTTCAGTTGAGTCATCGGTCGGAGTGCATGTATGCTGCCATCTGCCCGCGCGTAAACAAATCATGTTCTATGTTTTTCAAAAACTTGCCTTTGAGTTTTTCTTTCGCTGAATCAGCCGTTCTCCGTCTTCAGGTAAATTGCAAAACGTTTTTTGTTGTTATTGTGAATGGCATCTGTCTACTTGCTCTTAATATTAGGGTAAAAACTTTGAGGGAAAACTATATCTGCAACTATAAACACCAACTAAAAAGAATCTAAAAAATAAGCTAAAACTAAATAACTGAAATAATTATCAAGCTTATTTATGTGACAATTTTTGAAATAACCGTAAAGTAGAAATGAGAAAATTTGACAGTAATGACGATTCCTTTAGAATAACAGGTAACACTAATTTTAAAAAGAAATTAACTAGCTTTGTATCGAAATCTGTCTGGGGAAATCCAGCTATGAAAGTCAACTGAAATTCGCCGACACACAGCCGGCGCTGAAGCTGTTGTTTTTCGACTGTTCCCTGAACGACTGTTATGAATGAACACTGAGGAACAAAATAATACACACAGAAGTTATTTTTTGAAAAATTTATTTGAAAACCCAAATGTTTCTGTACTCAAATGAAATTCGCTGATTCCAGCGTTATGTGCCCGTTTAAACTCAACTAAAATTGTTAATCGATGCGATGAAAACTTTACAACAAAGCTGTCTCGAATTTGAGCGTGTTTCCTAAAATATTTGCTTGAATTTAGCATCAGCTTGACCAAAAAGTCAAT
>BOPM01001201.1:66825-79836 GCA_022179025.1 Porites australiensis
TGTAGTTGTTGTAGTTGCTGTAGTTTCTGTAGTTGTTGTTTTTGCTGTAGTTTCTGTAATTGTTGTAGTTGCTGTAGTTTCTGTAGTTGGTTTAGTTGTTGTAGTTGCTGTAGTTTCTGTAGTTGTGTAGTTTCTGTAGTTGTGTAGTTATTGTAGTTGTGTAGTTGTTGTAGTTGCTGTAGTTGTGTAGTTGCTGTAGTTGTGTAGTTCCTGTAGTTGTGTAGTTATTGTAGTTGCTGTAGTTTCTGTAGTTGTTGTAGTTGCTGTAGTTGTGTAGTTATTGTAGTTCTTGTAGTTGCTGTAGTTGTTGTAGTTGCTGTAGTTGTGTAGTTATTGTAGTTGCTGTAGTTGCTGTAGTTCCTGTAGTTGCTGTAGTTATTGTAGTTCCTGTAGTTGTGTAGTTATTGTAGTTGCTGTAGTTTCTGTAGTTGTTGTAGTTGCTGTAGTTGTGTAGTTGCTGTAGTTGTTGTAGTTGTTGTAGTTGCTGTAGTTGTTGAAGTTCCTGTAGTTGTGTAGTTATTGTAGTTACTGTAGTTGTTGTACTTGCTGTAGTTGTGTAGTTGCTGTAGTTGTGTATTTCCTGTAGTTATGTAGTTGCTGTAGTTGTGTAGTTATTGTAGTCGTCGTAGTTGCTGTAGTTGCTTTAGTTATTGTAGTTGCTGTAGTTGTGTAGTTATGGTGGTTGCTGTAGTTGTGTAGTTGCTGTAGTTGTGTAGTTCCTGTAGTTGTTGTAGTTGTTGTAGTTGTGTAGTTGCTGTGGTTGTTTAGCTGCTGTAGTTTTTCTGGTTCCTGCAGTTGTTGTAGTTGTTGTACTTACGTGGCCTTTGTAGTTGTGTAGTTGTTGTAGTTGATGTAGTTACTGTAATTAATTTAGTTTTCTTAGTGATTGTGGTTGCTTTGATTTCCTTCGCGTTTATTTCTATTATTTCCCCCTCCAGTTAACCCGAATTAATCGACGCCCTTCTGGACTCCAAATAATCTTGTTTTTCCAACTCAACAGGCTGCTTTCACGTTTATGGACGATATGTTGGGCGTATTTATATTCTTTGTTTTTTTAACCTATTACCTCGGTTGAAAGGAACTTGTTTTTTAAGTGTAGCATTTTTTTATATTGGCCCGGTGTCCCGGTGTATAAATTTGATTAAGAGACACAGATGGTTTTTAAAAAAGCACAGCACAGCACAGGTTCGGTAAGAAACGTTTAATAGATGCATCCTACATACTATATACATAACATTGCATAAAGGACACTATATTTAGTTACAAGTCCCCTGAGATTAACGAACGAAAATATTTGTGTTATGCAACTTTATAGTTTTTACTTCTTCCCCAGAGCACTAATGACAGTCTGCCTTTTCTTTAGTTGTGTTACTTTTCTTAAAAGTTGCATTTGATTTTTTGATCTGATTGGAAAATTTCCTTTTTTAGTGAGATGGGAGTTGGCAACATAGTTATAGAGGGACATTATGCCTTCCAGTGTACTGTCAACTACCGTTGCCTCAATTAGCTGCATGGTACTAAAGAGAAGGCATGTTTCATGAGTAGTCCATGGTCCGGCTGACGGGTTTGTACTATTAGATGCGAGATACTCCGCACTCCGCCTCTTCTTGAATGGTACAGGACTTTCACGCTTTCTCTTTGCTGGGATTTTCACTAAATCGGTAACTTTATCCGGCTTGTTGTCACAATTCCCACAGTTCCTGCATGAGCATTTCAGCCCACAGCATGCTCTTGCGCGTACACATGGACATTTGGTTTTTCTTTTCCCATCTACACAAGCGACGTATTCCCGATTTTCTCTGCTTTTATCGACTCCACACCTGCAGGATACGCTGTTAGAGGTTACTTTGCAAAGTTCCTGGCTTTCTTTGTTTCTGCATCCCTTGCATCTACAATCTCGTGTACAGGAAATACGTTCCTCAACACAGGGACAGCGCGTCTTCCCATCCACGGTCGGAATACAAGAGTCCTGATCTTCTTTATTATTCTTGCCACACGAACACACAAGTCTCTTTGTCTCTGTTAGTGTCGACGCTGTGAAAAAATATATTGAAAGGAGATGAAAATGAAAATCCGTTGATCTTTCAGCTCTTCAGCATTAAGAAATGACTCAGTATCTAACTTTCAGTTAATTTGGCAGATACTAAACTTCTCGATTTTGGCGAGACAGTATGTGCGATATTAGTGAAATCCAGCTAGTGGTCTGTTATCAATGGTGCATTCTCATTGGTTGAGCTACTACTAGGCAATATGTTATAGCCCAAAAGTAGCGAAAAGCGCCGGATTTTGGAGGCAAAAAAGTCGACCTTTAACTATCTATCGCTAAAGTTGTTTGGTCTCGGGTTTTTTGACCAACTAGTTGAACTTTACTAAAACAATTATTCCTCTCGCCTTCGTAGACTCGTGTACATACCCTTTACGGGGCCTTCCGTGATGGGAACAACAGCTCAAGAAGTTTCTGCCCACGTTGCCATTAAAATGATGGTACACAACGGAGTTTTCTCAAGCTCTATAGGGGCTTTCATTCAACTAGGCAAGATATTTCTGGATGAGGGCATGGGGGAAATCGGCGAGCTGTATATCCCGTGGGTTGCTCCGAGGCTAAAAGGCTGTCTGCCCGACTGCATACTTCCGTATGCTACTGCACTTTGGTTTGGCCAAAAGGTGGGTTATATTAGATTTTTTTTTTATTCTTACCTATTTATTTGTTTTGATTTTTTACTGAGTTACTACTATATTATTATCAGAGTGTGTTTACTTTGAAACCAGTAGAATAGGTACTACCCATGTTATGCCCTAATCTCATTTTTATTTTGTTATTTTTTTTGCCTTACTTGCGTAGCTATTCAACATCAGTTGTTAGAATCTGTTTCATGGTTTTTTTTTTAAAGTAGACTATGTCAAAGTTAAAGCATGTAGTGGAATAACTCTGTTTTCTCTCAGTGTCGATACTAAAATACCGGAAGAGAGTAGAAACGTGAAACATGACCTATTGATAACAAAACAAATATTAAAAAAAGAAAAGGAAAATTCTCATACAAGTGATTCCAACCGAAATTTTCAAAATTACAAAAGTGCTACCAATAAAATGGACATAAAATGTTTTTTTCAGCTATGCACTTTGCTATTTGGCGATACAAGCAATGAAGATTTGAAGAAATATTTCGAAGAAGTCGTCGCACCCTTCGCAATTGTCAATCAGCGCCAGGACGACACGCAAGAAGGTGACGTCGACCATATGCTTACCTGCGGTGAAAGTGTCCTCGACAAGTTTAAAGAGGACATTGCCGATTTCATATTGAACGGAGTCAAGGAGGAGGTATCAGAGTAATAATAGTAACGTAAAAGACGCCGCCAAAAAAGTTCAATCTAAGTTAGTTACACCTCGAATACTTTAGGCACACCTCGAATACTTTAACAGTGACGCATCACGGATCGATAGCTCCAATCGCATTTCGCTAGTGTTCCACAGGTTCCCTAAGCCGGACATCACCAGGATATTTTGTTACCCTTCCATTTATTATTATTATTATTATTATTTTTGAAAGGTATTACAAAATATACGTCACGGCCAATCGAAAGATATCAGCTGTCTGGTAATACAACCGAATTTTTTCTGTGGCAAGGACTATGACGTGGGCACTATAAACAGTCATCTAAAGAGATCCAAACTGGGCTATAGTCAGGCTAGAAAGTGTTATAGGGACGGCAACTCGAGGAGTGTAAGGGTTATAATTCTTTACACCACAGCGTTCACGGAGGATGAGCTTCATTCAATACTTAGAGGTCAGTGTGTCTTTTTTTGTAAAGGTTACATTGTAACCCAACCGACAGTGACCCCTTTCTCACCACCCAAAACGAGCCATTTACCCAATACTCACCGTTCTTTATTTTTTAAAGCAGTATCAGACTAACTGAATGAAAACGACTACTGTGTACACCATTTCGCTTAATATTTTTAGTCTTGGCTCCCTCAGAAGAAATTGGACCAATGATCGAACCGACATCAGTTGTAGGTGAGCATACCATTCATCTTATGACTTATGAAAGGCAAGTATCCCGGAATTAGAGTACATGACGAACTTTAAAGGAACGTCGCATTGTCTAGCCTGTTCCTGGCTTTCAGATAGTAGAGCGCTGTATTCAGATGGTTGGGAACCAATTAAATCTTACACGGAGAAAACGAGCGGGGAAACGGAGTCTTCCCCCTTTCCCTCGTCAATTTTTCCCCCGCGATCTACTATCTAAACACCATGAACAGGCTATGCATTTTCTGTTAAAAATAACACACAAACCCTTTCCACAGGTTAACTAGTACTTAAGTGTGTTTCCTTTAAGGATGTTCAACTGAGTTTTACAACAAAACTTGGACAAAAAATGTTTTGTGCAGCCATGAACGAGGAACATAACATTGTCTTGTCTCGTTTTAGTTTCAGCGTCGGAAGTCGAGGAATCAAATGTTAATGAATCCTACTCATTAAATGACGATGGTAACTTTTCATTCTTTTTTTTTTTTGTAGCCGATAAGGTACATAAAACGAAATATGATGTATCAGATGAAGGTCAATCGAATTTAAAACCCTTCTCAGTATAAAGAGTAAGGTACCCGTCATAACGGACAGCTTAGTTTGTCACGAAAAAAAATCATTTTTATCGAGGATTAACCCGATTGATACGGACATTGTTTGTCCGTGCATTGTCTTACTCTATGACTGAATATCTTACCACAACCAGAGTCAGAACCAAACAAAAACAGCGAATTATATAACCTCTCAGGAAGATTCTGTCTTATGTCCAGTTCAACTGGCTGAGTAGCAAACTAAAAGCCAGTACAAAGTTAGGTCACATATCATGTATTTGTTGTATGTCAAGAACAATACTCGAAAGGTAGTTTTGGGCGGATGATAAATGATCGTTAAGTTTTCTCAATATCAACATGCTGCATAAATGAAATAAGTCTCCAGGTCGATACAACGTAATGCGCGCCTGTGACGCCTTTTTCTGAAAGCCCGCCTCATACGGTTACCCGGATGCAGAGAGTATAGCGTCCGAGTCCGTAGTCCGTGAGCAGTCCGTATTAACCGGGATACCACTGAGGCGATGTTTTTACGATAATGGAGGGAACTTCATTTCAGTTTTTGAATAGAATTATTGATTCTTATGCTGGCGCACTGTGCAATTGTGAGGTGTGAATACAGCGCTGGGTCCATGTTTTGTTGTTATGTCTTTCAAAACAGAAGAAAATCAAGAACAGGAGGAAAACTGCCAAGAATCCCAAGACATGAAAATGGAACTTTCTTTTGAAAAGAGGTAAAAATTATGGAAGCAGCAGTCACATGTTCAATTACGCGCAAAAACGGCACTAAAGCAAAGAAATCAACATCATTTTTCCGTCCTTTTTGTTTTATTATAACTATGAAAGGATTATGAATTAAAAGAGTCTTGTTTCCTAGTTATTAAGGACTCAGCCCTTCTTGTCTTGAAGTTCCCATAGTCTTGGATCCTGCGGGTAGATTACCCAGAGATTCTAACATGGTTCTAAGCTCAGTTGGTGTATGAAGTTTTAAGAACAAACTGAGTTATACCTTTTTACTTAACTTGTTCCTTTATCCATCCCTTTCCCTTTTTTCCTTCTCTTTGACAGCGTCGTCTTCTTTCTTTACTATTTTTTTCTTTCTCTTATTTTTTGATGCCTTATTCCTACGTATTATCGTTACTCTGCGTTTACCGCTCGGTTAAATCAAGATCAAGTTGATCTTTTGTAATTTAGTAGGGAAAGCCCACTTTGTATGAGCCTCTGGTTTCTTTGGTCTTTCTGGCCCTGTTCTAACGAATTTCTGTAAAATACTGTCAGGTTGTAAGGTTGTGAAATAAAGAATAATAACAATAAAAATAAAATCTATATCAAGCTTTCCCTTTAGATTACTGAGCCTGTTTTGCTGTTATTCTAAGTAAAATAAAGCTGATTTTAACCCAATGTTGATTTTGTAGACATTTATTTAAAAGGAAGAAAGGATCAGCGTCGAGTAAAAAGTCAGGTAAATGGTCTGAAATGCACTGGGTCTACGGCATAGTAAGTTTGCCGATAGTCCAACACGTTCAGTCCGTCTGCTTCAGACGGATAGAACGACTGAAGATCGTCTCCGGCACAAACGTTGATCTTCACATCCGACGATCAAAACTAATAAGTTCCTTTAAAAATTTGTATGATGATTGATATTTAGCCTCGTTCGGGAGAAAATTTATTACTGATCTGATTACGTTGATTGCTTCGACGCGTCCTAAGTTTGACAGATATTAGAGAGTTTACGCAACGAACGGCAAAAAAGCAATAGGTTTAGACTGGCAAAACAACAACTTTGCACGTGCATCACGCTTTTTTGTACATTTCTCTGCCGTCGTTGCACGACTACAACGTGAAACTGCCTAATTTCACGTTTTGTCGAGGACGGGAGCAAAAGACAACAACTTTCTTTTTCTTTTCCTAAACTTTGACGCAGTCCTTTAGAATTCAACTCCAATCAAATTTGCAAACATTTGACACATTAAACGAGATGGAATGAGCGCGATAAAGTTTGAGGCAGCGCAAATTCACTTTTTAAGTGACGTTTTCGTAGCCGTCGCCGTCGTCGTTGCGTAAACTCCCTAATCTTAACTTAAGTTCGGTAGACCCAATGATTAGAGTTTGGTGCGTCTCACGAAAGTTTTGACGTTTGTCCTGGGCTTAAATGGTGTAAATACTCTTACTCTCTACAAGATTATACAGCTTAAGTTAACCTAATATGGGAAAACGTTGTCTTTCTTTTAGCCTTCCACCATGAAAAACCAAAAAGGAAAAAGCGTAACCTTAAAGGCAAGAGAAAAAAGAGTAACGACGATAGCGGCCCAGGTAATGAGATCAGTACGAAAATAATTTTGAAATTTGAAAATGCTGCGGTAAATTAAGAAATGGTGCATTTCAAATTTGGAGGGGGTGGTCTTTTTTACTAGGGATTTTACCTTTCGCATAAATATTTTAAATTTGATATGTATTATCTTTGTCACGTGACTTGCCACTTCCATTTTTGACTTTTTATTTCAATCCGAATTTACACCACATTATAAATAACACTTGTAATTTAATTCATTTTTTGCCAATGAATATTGACATAAAGTTTATGGAATTAATCGGGGTTTTCTTAAATTATTTACGTTTTGTGAACTATAACGTTTTTTCTTAAGAGGGAGACTGGGGCGAGAAAAAATATCTAATAATTACGAAGGAATGCATCATTTCACAAATACCCAATTAATGTAGCTTATTTCACTGTAGATTTAATATTATGGAAGGAAAAACGATTGTGATCACATTCATTAAAGTTGTGTAATCTGCAAAGCCCAAATTTTGCATAATTGTGGGCGTGGCTGGTAGAGGTTAAGGTACAAAGTCGTTTTGGTCTTAAACACAGCGGTCTTAGGTTAAAACGAAGAAAGATACTGGAAAAAAGAAGATCAAATCACAGAACCCCGCATGTAACAAGGACCCATGCCTTAATTCACCTGAGTATGTAAAAAAAAAATATGGCAAAGTGGTTAACAGGAATGTTGTAAACGCTTACTGGCCTTTAAAAGAATCAGCTTCTTCTTGATTTTCACGTTGTACTGAGGTTCCCAAGTTACTGATGTAGCATACGCAAGAGGTAAAGTATATAATAATGCACCGTAACTGTTATGATTGTTTCTCACCAGCCAAGAAAAAGCAACCGGGACATTATTTCAGAGGATTACGGTGAGGATTATGCAAATCATCCCAGCATCAAAGCAATCCATGAACACAGGGGCTCTAGTGCTCCAGCTTGCTTCAGTTTTCATCGCGCAAGTGAAACCCAGGTTGAGCTATTACTAAAAGAGATCAATGTACGTAAGTCACCTGGTCACGATATGATCCCACCAAAGTTGATTAAAGAAGCGGCAGCTGTTATTGCGCGGCCTATAACAAGTATAATAAACTGTTGCATTGAACATTGCTGTTATCCTGCTAGCTGGAAGATGGGCATGGTTACTCCTCTGTACAAAAAAGACGACGAGTTTTGTAAGATCAACTATAGGCCCGTAACTGTGCTCCCTGCTCTAAACAATATTTTTGAAAGGCTTCTATCGGGGCAGATGTATGAATTTTACAATGGGGTCTTATCAGACTTCATAAGCGCTTATAGAAAGTTTTATAGTTGCGAGACCTCTTTGCTAAGGTTGACCGAGGACTGGAGAATGATGCGTGACAGGGGGGAGCTTGTTGCGGTAGTTTCTATGGATCTCTCCAAAGCGTTTGATGTTATTCAGTATCCACTCCTCCTTTCGAAACTGAGGGCCTATGGTATGGACGACAAAAGTTGTGCCCTAATTAGGAACTATCTCTCTAGCAGAACTCAGAGAGTTAAAGTTGGAGACACCTTTTCGACCTGGGAAAGCGTCAAGCGTGGGGTCCCGCAGGGGAGTGTGTTAGGTCCCATGCTATTCAACATTTTCATAAACGATCTTTTCTTCCACGTCAAGAAGGCCAAGTTGAACGCTTATGCGGATGATCATCAGGTATACTACTCCCACGTCGATCCGGCAGCTCTGGATGCATGCGTATCTCATGATGTTGGCGTGGCCAATCAGTGGTACCATGAAAATGGGATGTTAGTTAATGAGAGCAAGCACCAGTGTCTAATCCTCGGTGATACGGAGTATGGTTTTTCCTTCCCAGTAAAGGACACGTTAGAGATTTTTGGAATGGAAATAGATAATAATCTGAATTTTTCTAAACATATATCAAATGTATGCAAAAAGATTAATAATCAATTTAATGTTATGTTGCGCTTTAGAAAACTCATACGCAAGGAAATCTTATTCAAACTTTACAAAGCGTATATTTTACCTCACTTTTATTATTGCTCCTCTGTCTGGCACTTTTGTGGAGCGCGCGATGCAGATAAGCTCGAAGCTTTAAATAAAAGAATACTTAGATTTATACTTGGAGATTACTCGTCTCCATACAACACTCTTCTCTCAAAAGTCAGCTCTACTTCTTTGTTTAACAAACGCATTCAAAATTTCCTCATTCTGTTATATAAGAGTTTGTTTTTCACTCATTTTCCTACTTATATGAAGAATATGTTTTCACTCCGGTCCTCTTCCTATGATCTTCGTGGCAACTACATTCTTTCACTAAGTAAACCTAAAACAACTACCTATGGTCTTAACTCCTTTTCTTACTTTTCAGCTAAGCAGTGGAATGCACTGCCAAACTTTTTTCGTACCAGTTTTTTTGCAGACTTTAAGACTAAAATACAGGATGTTACCTTCATGTAGATTCTTTTTGCCTGACATACTTAAACTTAAACTTGTAAATTGTAAATGATATTTTCTTTCCTTGCATTTAATGTATATATATATTTTCTATATAGTTTTTATGTAGTGTCAGCTCGAAGATATTAGCTTGTTAGCTACCCTAAAATTCGAGTTTAAATAAAGTTTTATGTTATGTTATGTTATTTCACTGACGACGATAGTTGGGACTAATCAAATGTTTTACAGATATTAGAAGGTAACACCATTGGCTAGTGATCCACTTAGCATTCGTATGTAGGAGTCCCTCCTCCGTGGGTTCGGTGACGGTTTAAAGCGTTTATAATTAACCGATGACAGTTTTCTGCAAATAACGTATCGAAGGATAATTTCGTCCCTATCATAAGTTTTAGCTTGAGAAAAGGCTAATAACAAATTTTAGATTCGTCTAACAATTTAACTGCGATTTTCGAGGATTGTCTTTCTTGCATAGTACCAAGATATTGCGGTATTTGAACAACAAGATCCTTGTAAAGAGGAAATGTTCGCCAGAATCTTCTAAGGAAAATTGGGTTACGTAACGCCCGGCCGTATACTGGAAATTACGTCTGCATCCGTCAGAATAGCTAACAATAAGTTTCAGATGACACATTTTCGGTCTGCGGCTGCCCATAATATTTTGCGTTAAAAACGGTATCATGAATGTTATACTGACTAATTACCTTTATATCTACACTTTAGGTTCGTATTTGGTGACACTGGCATGATCACGGCGTCTAAGAAGTAAAAACGGATAATAAAAAGACTCACCTCGCCGGGACGTTTGTTTTTTACATTTCAATACAAGTGTGAATAACATGGGATCGGCGGATAGAGGAAAAAGAAAGCCTAAAAGTTACTGTATAAATGATATTTGCATTTTATGGCAGTACTATTTCCAAAAGAGAGAATCTGACGCTTTCAAATTGTACTTGAAAATAAGCATTGTAAACGCTAGTAAAGTTTGATTGAATAAATGTTGTTGTTCGGACGGAAAAAATGTATACTCTATGTTTTTAGTTCTTGCTTTGGTACCTCTGAAAATAAAACACCTCTTCTTAACCCACTTCAACCGACCAAAATAAATTATATTAGGGAGTAAAGACACGACGTCAAGGCAGTGATTCATACGTGATCAAACGTCGTCGTTGCAAACTTTAAACACACCAGTTTTCAGTTGGACCCCCCTCAATGTTTCAAATGTAGACGACGTTTCTTGGTGTTGAATTCCTAAGGAATTTATCCATGCTCAAAAACCGAGTCGTCGCATGACCAAGCACTCCATAAACCGTCGCCTTAGACGGTTTCACGTCGTAGTCGTGCAATGTCGACGTCAAAGAAATGCCGGCAAGCAAGATGCATGTGCAGAGCCGTAAGATTTGCTGATAAAAACAATTGCTTTTTGACGTTGCTGTTGTCGTTAACGTCGTGGTTGTCGAAGCTTAATATTAAGTAGCTACCACGTAGTTTTAATTAGAACTATAAAAAATCAAGCTTCATATACAAAAACTCTACAAATAAAAGAGTTGATACAACAAAAATATCATTGAAAAGCACTGATCACGCAATACAAACTAAGACCTATAAGCTAAGAAACCCCATGAAACCTTAAAGGGGAATTTCCGTCGTTAAGCTTATATCCCTACTGTTCTTTCTTTCAAATCTTGTACGGAAGAGACTTTGGAACACCCTAGTGGATTTCTGAAATATCGCCTTTCGGCGATTCTTGTTCGATATGCTTCGTATTATTGGATAATTATGCATACTTCCTACCTACCTACTGGTCAGCGGTCACGTTTAAAGAAGTTTTTCAAATGCAAATTAGCAGTGATATAAACTCCAGGAGGCGGCGTCATAACCAGTATTCCCTTTCGTGCTTTACAAGGTCAGTGAGTTTGTTTGTATTTATCTATTTTACGTTCCTTGGTTTGGTTTCGCTTTTTCAAGGGGTGTTCCTTGTTCGTTTACTTGCATTTGTTCTTTTCGTCGCTTTACTCTTTCTTTTAGCTTCCGTCGGTTATTTGGCGCTCGACTGTCGACAGCAAGAGTTTCGCTTGTGGTGGTGATGGCTTCGCCAGCCAGCGCTAACACTGCACCTTTGGAACCCAATGTGGTGATTGCGAGTGAAGTTCATGACGCGGCTGAGGTCGACGACACAGACCAAGTGGACTTTGATTTGGATGAGTTGAAGAAACAGCTCGGAATCGACAGTATTCTTGAAAAGTTCAACGACCTTGCTGCGAAGTTCTGTAGCGAGAAAACTAGGACTGAGTACTTTGGTTCAGAGGCTCAAAATTCAAAGTCCTCTTCAGAAACCGCCGAAGGGGTTTTTGACCCCTCGGCCGCAGTAGTTTACACGAAGTCGCATCGACTAATAAGCCTCACGAGGAGAAGTTTAAGCTCCCTTCGGTGTTCGAGGAAACCGAAAGTTTTGGGCCTGAAGTGGCTGAGGTCATTGCTCAACGTGTCAATGACGCATGCTCAAAAAGAGCAATGGATTCCAAGTTAAAGGATCTGTACGAGAAGTATAAGACTCCTGCTAATTGTAAATACTTGTGTGTGCCTAAAGTCAATTTAGGTTTGTGGCACGATTTGTCTAAGGAGTCTAAATCCAAGGACTTCGGTCTTCAAGAGCTCCAGAAAGGTATTGTCAAGGCATCATAGCCTATAATACAGTTGTTTGATTCGGCACTTCTAGGAGCTCGTAAAGACAAGTTTTCAATGGAACCCAATGTTTTGCTACCTTTATTTGCAGAGGCTGTTACCTTTCTGGGGCATGCCTCATTTCTTACATCTCTTAACCCTATTCAGACTGAGGGGTGGGGGGCTTTTCGAACCCCCCCTCCGGCAAAATCGTGATAACTCCTACACCGAAAGAGCTATGACGTTCAAATTTTCTGACTTTTCCTAAAATTTATCTAGGAACATTTTGGCATAATTACCATGTCCATGTGATTAATCATGTTGCCATGGCAACCAGTTTCTGACACATAGGTTTTGGGAAATTTAAAAAATGGTGAATTTTTTTGTTTTAAGATCGCGTTTTTACACTTATAGTGCTTTTTGTTGTTAAAATGGTCTTTGCTTGGGACTAGTTTTTGAATTACATCAAAATGTCTCAACATCGAATATTTGGGGGGGAGGGGTGGGGTAAAATCTGTCACTTTTTTTCTTTGACAAATGTGCTGCTCTATTTTCCAAATAACACTTCCAAAGTCATTTGTTTGGGTAATAAACATTAGTTTGATACTTCGTTTATACATTCTGAGCTTTTTCCCCTTTGAAAGTTGCTTTAAATTATAATTTTAACAAAAAAACGGAAATCCAAGATGGCGGATCCAAGATGGCGGACAACCATTTCAAATTTTAAATTTTATTGCTTCCTATTGCTTTTTCTCGCTGTACAAGTGTTTCCTTGTTACTAGTTCATAAGAAAGGATAACAAAGAGATGACTTTACCAAAATTATTGATATTTTACGTATCTAAGTGGAAAAATAATAAGAAACACTGAAAAATCGGAATATGACGTTACTGTGATGTCATCATTGGGCGTGGCAAGTCAAAACTGGGTGTGGGGCTTCTTTGTACGGAGATGATCATTGTGTGTAAATTTCATGACCCTAGCATTATTGGTTCCAGAGATAAAGAGGGGGGGGGGGGGG
>BOPM01001202.1:53962-68036 GCA_022179025.1 Porites australiensis
GGACCCCCCCCCCCCCCTTCCTGATAATTATTGCACAGTCCCTTAGATCAGTATTACACCTTTTCTCTTCATTAACAGAAAATGAATTTTCATTTTCATTTACAGACATTCAATAACACGTATGGGATTTCAATTTCGCGAAGAAATTTTAGTAGTCCTTAATTGCTTCATTGGTGAGGAAAACGTGTGAAGTGACGTTCAATAGCACTATTTTGGGATTATTATTTTCACGTTGTCGATAGTCTACAGCGAGTAAGGAAAATCAACACCACGTATTGCAACGTCGTTTACATTTAGAGAATTTCATTCATATAATTACACCTTTTGCCCTTCATTAACAGAAAATAAATTTTCATTTACATTTTAAGGAATCCATTTTTGCGAATTCCAAGAAATTTTCATTTTAGTTATTCGTTGCTTCATTAAGGAAAACGTGTGAAGGGCACATTAAGTAGCATTGTTTTGGGATTTCTATTTTCAAGTTGTGGATAGTCTATAGCGTCTTAAGAAAATGAATAAAGTGTATTGCAGTATCGTTCACATTTAGAGAATTTCATTAAAAACAATCGCATTATTTTACTGTTGTTGCCATCGTGATCATATTTGTATGATATGTAATTCGCAACTGTACAGCTAGCGCACTGACCTCCCAGTCACACCTATCACTATCCACCGTTGCGACGTTCTCTGTAACATAGTCACAGGTTTTGTTCATGTACACTGTGCACCTTCGTCTCTAAGGCTTCTTCGGGCCAATCGATTTCTTTCAGTAACGTGTCTACAAATGCGGCTAAAGCTACATAACGTTTTCGTTTTACGTACATCTGCAGTGCATGCTTACCTGTTTGGCGTTTTTCTTCGTTCAAAATACACTAAAGCACGACATTATAACGGCAAGTATTGTAAATGAAATTCTCTAATTGTAAACGATGTTTCAATACTTGTTACTGATTTTGGAAAGACACTATTCCTGGCTTGCAACCACGGGACAAGGCGGTCATGTTGGTGGTATGTTGGTCTTTACATGAAGATAGGGATTAGTTCCCAGAGGAGAGAAATGCTTTTGTTCGTCACCAACATAGCCGCCGTTACGTCACGTGCAAACCAGCAATAGCTTATTCACAAAATGAACATGAAATTCCCAAAACGTCATTGAATGTCACGTCACACCTTTTCCTCACTAATGAAGCAACGTATATTAAAAGTAAAATGACACTTCCTTCACGAAAATTTTTTCAGGGTCATACCGCACAGATGAATGAGCCCATCCACACGTACCTGGTGAATTAGGCATAGGAATCCGCAAATTTCTTTCCCGCTCCCCAGCGTGGAAATTTTTGAATACGCTATGAATCCGGAATGGTGTGGACCCTAAATCCGGATATATTTTTATCCGGTGATGTCACAAGATCAAGCCCAGTTCTTTACCGTGAAAACTGTGTTCAAGATTGCAACATCGACCCATGCTCTGTCGTCAATATTCCTAGAGGAGTCCTGGAGTGGATCCGGTTACGAGTCGGATCAAATTCGATTTGAATACGGATACGTGTGGGCGTGGAATTTGTGACTCCCTAAAGAAAAATTTGCTGATTGAAAATTTCCGGATACGTGTGGCCGGGGCCTTAATCAGAAATTGAGAGTGAAACTGGTCAAGGCCAGAAAGTCCTGTTCACTCTGATTCAAGCATCAGAAGCATTCACGGTATTTATTTTTTCTTTACCTATTTGATCTTACATATTTGTTGTTGTTGTTGCTGCTGTTGACCAAATAGATGAGACATGTACAGCGACAGCTCCCTCGTTAATAGTCCATAAAATCAATGAAAGTGAACTTTTCGGTTGCTAGACATTAACTTTTTAACATTAAGTGATGAACTAACGTCCCTAGACTGGTCATAAAGTACAAGGGGGGTGCGTGTGTGGGTGGGGGGAGGGGCGGTGGTGTTAGGGAATTATTATTACAAATTGAGGTTTTATGCGACCCACCCTAATTTTGGAGAATAGTGCATGACCCACCCTTATTTTCACGTAAAAAATATATTTCAACAGTCTACCCTCCTCCCCCCTAAAATTTATTGCCAATCCCTAATACAGTAGAATGCTATGGATAAATTTGTCAGAGCATGATACATGCATACCCTCCGGTATTTCATAATGTGATCATTTAAGTTATGGGAAATGATATTGTGTACAAAACACCTCTGTATGAGAAGTAGTCAGTCCGAGTCTCCAAAAAAATGCCTTGATCGATAGGTTGTTGCATGTCTCATGCGAAGCGACGTCATTTCGTTCCAGAGGGAGGAAATCCAATCGAGCCACCGTAAAGGAGCCAGGTGTGGAAGAGGTCACTTGTAGACTCTAAGCCCCTATAAATGTGTATAGTTTATACTGCACTGTGCTTTTATTTCATTTAATAAGATTACACGACGAACGCTTCCTTCTGAAAAGTAGAAAGACTTGCTTGAACAGAGGTCGCGCCTAGTTGAGAAGGCCTCAGTTTTCCGCGGGCTACCTGATCCGACCTACAAAGCAGGTGTCCTGAAAATGGCTTTGCGGGTTGAGGGGGGTGGGGGGTGTTGGGGGTTGAGCGGGGGTAAGGATTCTCCGCTCCCTAACTCCCGACTTTATCCTTTCGCTTTCTGGTCCTTTATTGCCCACTCTAATAATCAGTCTCCTAGAGGAGAGAGTCTGGCTAAAGGGTACACGCTTTTCGTATCTGAAACTTCACCGCACTGTTCTACCAAGGAGGACAGTAATGCTGTAGAAGGCCACTCTGCGAGAGTTGATGCCATGAGATAAGAGGCTTTATTTGCTTAGAGCTAAAAAGATACCGAAACTAACTGGTTCAAATTACATACAGGTTAAAAAGAAAAATAGTAAAATAAATACTGTAAATGCTCTTTAAGGATAGAGGTACCAAAATGTAACCACTTGTACAAAAACAGTCGGTTACATAAATCTAACATAAAAACTTTCTCAAACAGATTGTCCAAGATAAAAAAGTTTAAGGAGCACTGTCATGGAAATTCTTGCCATTTATATGTAACATTTATGAGTGAATAGTTTTTCTCTTGCAGGGGTGTCGCTGGCAACACCAAGCTATAGTTTTTAAGTGAATCAATAAAGGAGAGCAAAACGTTTTACAAACATCAATTTGTCCAAGACACGATAACCGACTCGAAAGCATTAGCCTGACCTCCTAAAGTTGTGATTTTTTTCCTTGCCTTCGTTCATGTCGAAGGACAACCATGACAATTTGAATTGCACTTAAAGAACGTCTCAACAAAACAAGAACATTTATATAATGTTTTCAGTGTTGCAACCAGATCTTTGGGTATCTCGTGACAGTGCCCCCTATTAAAGTAAAATGCCCGAAATACAAAACAACGCCTACAAAAAGTAATGGATAAGAATGATTATCAACTACCAGCTACAATTACAGTTACAATTTTCATCTAATGAACACTGCTCCGTAAACGCTTACAAACAATAAGGCATGAGTTATACTCATTACGATCTCCTTGAATTGACGCCTAAGACCCTGTTTACATGGAGAGGGGGACCCTGGTTTAGTGGGGTAGGTTTCTTTTGTTTTGTGTCCCCCAGAGCGTGAAAACAAAAGAAACCAACCCCACTAGACCGGGGTCCCCCACTCCATGTAAACAGGGGGCGCTTTCCATTTAGTCAAAATTTCCGGAATTTCCGGTTCGGCGGTAAATGGAACACGTTTCGTCGGTTCGTCCCACTGGAAATTTCCCAGAAAAAGTGGAAAATCTAAAAAGGTGGTCCCGTTTTCCCGGTTGGAATTTCCGAACGAATGTCGTGTTCCATTGACGTTTCTTGTAGTTTGTACCAGTTCCAGGTCCACGGTCGGGCACCCGGTCACGTACCAGGGTTTACGACCTAATGGAACAACTTTTTACCGATCGGAAATTCCACTTTTGCTACCACCGAAATTTCCGGGTTTTTTTCGTAAATGGAAAGCGCCCAGGGTCTAAGTCACGTTCAAAAATACATTAATAATTCATAAAGAAAAAACAAAAGAAATTAATGATTAATGAGTGTCCTTCATATCTGATAAAGACACGGCTAAACTTTACGTCCAGCTTTTTAGACCAAAATAATCCCAAATCTAAATGTTAGTGCAAGAATGAATTGATTTATATCAGAGATTTTGAAGCCGTTCAAAACCGTCGTAGTCGTGTATTATTAGGGAGCTTTAGCATCGACGACGACAACGGCAACGAAAACGTCAGTTTTAAAATGAATTCGGGTTTTTTCAATCTTTGTCGCGTTCATTCCAGTTTGCTGAAAATGGCAAGTGTAGGCGAATTTCCCTGGAGTTGATTTCTTGAGGACCGCACTCAAGTTTAGAGAGCGAAAAAGATATTCGTCGTCGCTTGTTTACGTCCTCCATAAAACTTTTTTCACGTCGTAGTCATGCACGTGCAAAGTTGTTGTTTTGCGTAATAAACATATTGCTTTTTTGACGTTCTCGTTGCCGTCGTCGTCGCTAAAGCTCCCTATTAGGTTTAAAAACTCGAGGCGAAATAGACTCCTGTTCGTTTTTTAAACAGCACTTAAAACAACTAATTGAAAGCTTAAGGTATTGCTACTCTCGCATTTTGATTTAAATACTCCTGATGTACAGAGCTTGATGCTTTTTCCATATCGATAGATCTTCTTTAACAGTTTGCTTATTTCTTTTAGTCGCCTTCACTCTTTTCCAAGTTGCTACGGATTAAGATCTACCACTTAAAATTTCTGACAAATCTAACAACTTAATTCTTATTTTATTCTGTTTGTTTTTTTTTTTCTTTTTCACTGGTATCAAAAACGTTTGGTCCTAGCCAAAGGGCTAGTTCCTGATATGTTAACGCCATGTTTTAAAATTACCTTGCAAGCATGACCAGGTAGTCGAACCCTACATCTATAAAAAGATATTGTTTCTTTATCTATTAATTAATCGAATTATTTGTTTTAATTAATTTATTCTTTTATTTATTGGCAAGAGTGACGTTATATATGCGTTACGTCTGCTTTCACGTTATGTTTACTGTGTGCAAAGATAAAAAAATAAAAGCAAACAAAAAAAGTCTTACCTTATTACATGAAATTTTCGCGACATGCTAATTTGGGGATGTAAAAACTTTTGCGAAATTAAAGTGAGGCGAATAAGTGTCGCTAACATAACATGACGCGAAAATTTTTAAAAGTGACTTACATGTTAATGTTGACATATACTCCTGCCGTTGCGTGTTTGTTAATTTCTATGTTATTGTACCTTTGATAAAGTCGGTTTACTAAATTCAAGGACATGTTAAAGTAACATTGCCGAGGAAATAAATTGTGTTACTCAAAAACGCGAAGTTTAAGTGATTCAAAAGACAAAATTTTCTCAAAGTCGCGTAATTTGAGTGTCGCGAAATATGCGCACCTCAAAATCGCGAAATAAACGTGTCGCGAAAATTTCATGTAATATGGTACCCTACATTACATAATCTTACAAGTATTAGGTTTCAGAAGACGAATTCACTTGTAACTGGTCGTGCAATTTTCGCATACGCGACGAAAGTTTTGAGTCAAATAACTGTTTTCTTCTTTCATAATCTAAACTAAAGGCTAATGTTGTCATTAGCATTAAGAAATCAATCAACTTTTTACATGAATGTCAATTGTTCAATGTTCCATAGGCTCAACCCTACTTGCCTGTGTAACACCATCGACTGAAGGAAATAGGTCTTCCAGTCTGACATCATTCAATGGATTATCGCCGCGAGAGGAGTCTCGCTGAGCTTGCTCGATTTTCTTCCGAACGTCTTTGAATACTTCTGTAAGAAGCACTCCTTGCTCGATGTAAAACTTACCTCGGCTTGTTCGGAAACCTCTGGTATGCAGAAATACCAACCATTTCCTTTTATTCAGAAGCACCAGCCCGGGAGACCCAGAGGATCCATGAAAAAAATCACTGCTTTGATACGTTCCTCTCCTTCGGTCCTTGATTTCACGGTAATCCTTTGCGGCTTCACCCTCAAACTGCTTTCCTCTTCTTGCAGTATAAGTATAACATTCAAGGCCGCTCTGCGGACGGGCGTCCACGATACACTTGAGGTCAACCTGCCTTGGCTCGGATTGTGGATGGCCAATGAGTCTGACGGGCTTACCTGCCAACATGCGCCAATCACCCTTCTCTGGATCCATTATACTGACACCATGTGAAAAAATACAACGTGGCAATTTCTCAGGTGGCTCGTTCATGCGAAATATTGCGTAATCAAGATCCTTACAGTTCACCACTAACTCGCCAATGGATCGTCTTTCCGAATGGGATCCCCCAGCTTCCTCAAAGTTAAAATCGACAAATTTCTCATTTTCCTCCAGCTGGCTGTTAACAATTTCTGAAACGTGGTTGTTGGTTAAGATATACACTGCACCAATTCTAAAACAGGTACCTACCAGGCGAGGTTGCTTTGCAGTATCCAATAGGAAAATAGCTCCGACTGATGGGAGTATTTCCGCAAGTTCCCTTATTTCACGACCATAGCACCTCAGGCCTTGTTCTTGAGCAAAGTTTTCGAATTCTTTAACCTGCTTGCCTAGTTTCCCTACATTTTTTACTTTTAGCTCCTTACAACTGACTTTAAATGTTAACTCAATCCATTGACCAGAGTTCTTCCTCGACTCAACGGGCATGCTAGTTGGCCGGGGGGTACTTACATCCAGAGGTGTCAAACTGATTAAACTTGATGAACTTACACCTGAAGTCGACTCTTGTTTCACTTTGCTTGGTGTGACAGTGGAAGTGTTTATGAAAGGATCTGGATGGAGCTGGGGGAGAACCAATTCAGGCAGCTTCGTATCCTTCTCTTTTAAATAATGAATTATAACGCATTTGCCCTGAAAATGTTTAGCCTTATACGATAAAGGTGTTCGACCTTGCTTAACTACACAACATCGTAGTTCTTCCTCGTTGAATCTTCCATCTCTCATTAATGATTCAAAGACAGTCTCATTATCAAAGAAGTCAACCTGCATTCTGGTATGAACGATTGTTGAGAACTGGCTTATTGCACGGGCAATCGGCGAAAATGACACAAAGAAGTGGCCCAACTTCCAGTTAATGTTGTAGTCAGGGACAGCATACCTCCGTTTAAAGTAACTGGGTTGAAAGACTAGACCTTTTTTGAAAACACATGTGTAGGTTTGCGTGGTGGACAGTACACCAACAGGGAGGCCAATATTGAGACAATCTCTTTTCTCATTGAAGAACACCATGTTTTCAAATTGCGGTTTGCAATTTTTAACACCAAACGTCCGAAATCTGTTTGCTACCATGTCAAAAATGGTCTCTTTACCTGCTGACTCAATTCCTATCGTGCCTAGACTTGGGTAGTTTTCGAAGAATACGTGGTATAGATCGGTCTTTTCATCCCTCCTAAGGAAAGCAAATAAATTAGCGTTAACAGAATTCGTTTCATACAATAAGTACACAAAAAAGAAAGAGGCGCCGAACACGAAGTCTTGTCGTAAATGGTTAACTAGAATGAGTATTAGTACATTGGTTTCAATGTTTTTCTGCATGAGCACTACCTGCAACAGTTGTGGGATGGCTTACGAGTGAATCAATCAAATTTAGCAATTTGTAGGAGACACAATGACTTGAAAAAAAAATGCCCAAACCTTTTTAGATGAACTTCCTTTATGTTGCAATCATCCTTAACTTAGTTTGTGGCGAAAGAAAACCGTAAATAGCAACGTTTCCCTTAGAGCAGTTACAAATACATCTTTAAGGTTAACCATGATTCGTGATGGCGCCCCTTAAATCACTTGGCCTACTACAATGGTGAATTAAACATAACTAGTCTTAGCTGCCACTAAAACTGCCCCCGCTTTTAATGCCCCACAGCTGTAAGTACGTGATATCAAAAATGCAATTTTACATAAATATATTCAAAAGCGGATACCTTAGGGGGTGTCTCATGCGCCAGCAATGTAGCGCGTTCCGGTTAAAATGCAGATACCTGAAACCTTATATCAAATTAAAGTTTATTAAACTAGCTTTCTTAATAAACCAACAGTTTTAGTTTTTTTTTTTTGGAAAAAAAAAATGCACTGTCCATGTTTTTAGGATTCTTTAATGCGAACGTCTGAATCATCTTTCGAAAGCTAAAACTCACAGCAGTGTTTATTTTTCACTTGATTTTTTCAAGTCTTTTGGAAGTCAAAGCCCCGAAAAAAAAAACGTGTCGGGGTTCTCCCATTTTCGATTGCGATCAAAAGTTACAGAAAGAATTTTTTTATTTTATTTCATTTGCTATTCCAAAGTACAACAATTACAATGATTACATTTATTATCACAAAGCATACATGCACAAACTTACTACACACCTAAGCACACGTGCGATTCCACAATTACACACAAGGTAATGCCTACTGTTATTTACAAGTGCTATTCAAAAAAGAAGAAACTAATCATTTTTTCAAAAGAAGAAAAGCTACCTAGATTACAAAGTCCATTTGTCCATTAATTTTTGTAAATTCTTATTCTTAGTGAAAATATATTTTTCTATTTCATATTTACCGTTTATTCTAACTATAAAACTGTTTATGGTTGGGAGTAGTTCATTCCTTCTGCAACTCCATAAATATATTTTCCCTATAAGTATAAGATAATTAAGCAAGGGGCATTCAGAAGATAAAAAGCCGATCCAAATTTCCTTTAATGTTAGGTGAACTAGTTGTTTTCGCAACCCAAAATAATATGATTCAATACATTTCCAGAATGAATTCGAATAAGGGCAGTCCCAAAAGAAATGTCTAATAGTTTCTGATTCCCTTTTGCAAAAAGAGCACAAGTTGTCTGTCCTGTACCCAATCTTGAACAACTTTGAGTTGGTAAAAAGTATAGAATTAAGTATTTTAAATTGAAAGGCTTTGACATAAGGTTCAAACGCGATAGAATGGGGCAAGAGAAATGCCTTTCTGAGATCGTCATTAGATAGATTAAAATCCAACTTCAGTTTTTGTGCATAATTTGGGAGACAAGCCTTCTTTTTGATCAAAAAAGGATAATAAGAATTGGAAATAGCGCTAAAAAGAAGTTGGATCATCCTACAAAAATGCCTGTCAACAAAAAAAAGTTACGAAACAAAAAATTCCCTGACATGTTTTTGTGGCTTACACATTATTAAAGTAACGATCCCCAAAATTCTAGGTCAATCGAACAAATTCCCTCGGGGATCTAGCTTCCTAAAGTGTCCCTCTGAGCGAAAAATATAATTCGAGAAAAAGGAGATTAAAAAAAATCCCCGCCTCATAAACAAACTCTACCCACAAATACTTCTCAGGAATATGGGCCAATCAACGCTTAGACAAGATAACATCCGTTCAATTTTAGCGCACTTTTTATTTTCAAGCAGCTTCTCGTCCGTCGCGTTTCGACTTGTGAGCCACGTTTGCATTGGGATCAATAGTGAGCTCAACCTTTCATTTTTCAAGGCTGTGGAAATGAAAGACCTCAAATATAGCTAGCGTTCCGTTCGAAAACCAAACCGCACAGTAGAAGGAAAAGAAGAAACGACAGTTCGGCGGCTTCCACTCAGCCGACTATTAACATAGAGAGAGGATGATATAATTTTAACAGCGATGCAACTGATTGGATAAACCAGGGGCACACAAAGACTGTTTTCTGTAAACTATCTGTTCGGAGAAGCAAATATTGCCTAGAATTTTCTATTAGTTGAGGACGAGTAAAAATTTCTAGATGACTCATCCGTTCATGTACACTTTTCGAAGCCTATCTAATATATCCCCTACGATTTTCTAAAGCTTAATTCTTTACATTTCACTCCTCAGGTTTGGCTATTTTTCGTAGAAAAAAGGAAATCTAAAATTTTCGGATTCAAAACTTTGATGAAGAGAGGGATTACTAAAATTCTCACTTTCGTAGTACGTTAAATTACATCTAAAATTTTCGGTAAGACAAATCTGAAGCCCTTGTAATTTCGAAAAGACTAAAGCTCCCCTAGTATGACCGAACAGATATAAATTTTATAGCTCCGCTTAGAATGCATTTCTAGCGCTGTAAAAGTACTCTGCATAGCCTAAAAAGTGTTTTCAATGTATTTAGGAGGAACCAGTCGTTGGGTGCCCCTGATAAACAGTATTTTTCTCTTGTTCCAGGTCTAGTTTTCTTTTACTACATTGGCAAATAACTGAGACAATTAAGAGCGACGGTCAGGAAATATCGACCATCGAGTGGCAAGAGTTGAAAAATCGATTTCCTTCATTTTTTGTCCATAAATAGCTTTTAGGTAGATAAGTAATCTGATGTAAGTTGTTCTCGAAAAAAGCCTTTTATTTTCGAGAAAAGTAAGAATATCAGGTTTTTGTGGTCGGAGCCTCAAAATGGCCGTATTTTCAATCCGAAATTTGCTAACATCAACTCTCCTCGCGTTCGCAAATAAAGCCGCAAGGAGAAATTTGAACACTTTCCATCAATAGAACAACTCTTCTTCTTTCACTAGAAGATACTTTCAAAGCAATATCAAGACTCGTTGAACTAACATAATTCAAAAACGAAGAACAGGTTTTTACGGTGACAAAAACTTTAATTTGGTAGTTATTTTCTGCGGCGTTTTTCTTCAGTTGTCGAGATCAAGAGAAATAGAGTTTCCGCTCTATACATTGTCGGTCTTGGTCGTTGTGTAGCTCTTTGAAATATACCGATTTATAAAGAAGATTTTCACACATATTCCATACAATAGGTGAGATAAAACCAGAAAACGCAAGTTTCCACCCACTGATTCAGTTCGCTTTACACAGCTTTGATAAAAACATTCTCAGTTTCGAGAAGAGTTTGTTCTAAACCATAAGAAGAGATTTAACAAGAGATTGGAATTTTTCAATTTTTCTCTTTCTTTTTTTTACATACAGTTAATTTTATTTGCCGGAGAGTAAGCCTTAGAAATTCAAAGGTTTGACGAGTTCATGTTCGCGCGTTCTAGTCTTTTTTCAAACTTCATAGAAGGACACCTTTGAGCAGGGTATAAGTCAACACAGAATTTAATTGTCGTTCTAACGATATACAGCTTTTTTGAGAAAGATTGTTCTCAAACGGAAAAAATAGAGTCATTGTTTCTTGCAAATCAGGAGGAAAAAACAACCACTTGTTAAGAAACAGAAGCGTTCTTTTCTTCGAAAATTAAAAAATGGTAAAATCATACAAAAAGTGCTGTTTGTGGAACACACCTTTCATTCGCACTTGTAAGGTTTATTTCAAATAAAAAAAATCCATGCTCAAAATGTTTCGCATTTAAATTAGAATCATGATAGCACTAAATATGTCTACTGTAATTTGAAGTCGGTTTTCAACTGTTTCTGCATTGTTTCTTGTTAAAAATAAGCTTGTCCCACACACAAGTCATGTCAAAGGTTTTCATGTCCGAGCTAAATTTCTACCTTTCCCGGACAATCGGACATAGGTTTTGGCGCACCCTGATCAGCGTGCAAAGAAAGTCGTGTCCGATAGCCCGGGGCTAGTGGATTTTGCTATCGGGCTAGTGAATTCCGTTTTTAACTTGCCCGACGGGCAAGTGATGTTTTTTGAGGAATTCGAATAACAGAAGAACTGTGAAACCAATTCTGCTTGTCAAAAAGCTTTTGGGGCTTGTTGAAATGAAGTCTGGGCTGGTAAATGCTAGCTTCAGCTTGCCCGAATGGCAAGCTGTAAAAATGAGTTTCTTTGCAACCTGCTGATTGGCTTTTTAGATTTTTCATTTTTCCTTATCAATTTTTATGTCAATAGATTGAAAATAATTATAATAATAAAAAAAGAGTATCATAGATTTTCCTCAATTAATAATAAGAGGTTGTTAACTAATATTATTTCATTAAGTAGGTACCTGGCATTTTCTTTCTCCTCGATATGTTTAGTGTATACGGATGAGCTGCTTTCGGCACCGCACTGAACGTTTTCACATGAAGGTGAAAGGGCTTGGTTCCTGCAATTTGGAGGAAACTGCGGTTACCTTACTGGTAATGTGAAGTGCGGGAATGCGGAAAATTTATCCAGTGCTTAAAACAACAGCAAATATCCTGCTTTGTTATAAATATTATAATTATTATCATGATCACCATTATCATCATTATCATTATCATCATCACCGTGATCATTATTCTTATCATCATCAGAAACAATATCATCACCACCACCATCATCATTATTATTCGACAAAACACGTCAGGGTTTTCCCTGGGGAAACAAAGTCCAGTCAAGTCTTGACCCAAGACCTCAGACTGTCATTTTTTTGCTATTTACATTGGGGAGCTTTAACAATCACGACGGCAGTGCAACCAGGACGTCAAAAAACAAAAAGGTTATGAATAAAACAACAACTTATTGCCCCAAAGAGAGAGAAAGAGTGTCTAGCAAATTGTTTCCAATCAAAGATTTGTTAACTCGTGTTTGGCAAACTCTAAAGGCCGTGGTGTTTATATGCAGCTTTTTCGTGAAAGGTTGTTCTCAAACAGATAAAAATCATTGTTTCTTGCGAATCAGGAGGAAAAAACAACCACTTTTTAAGAAACATAAGCATTGTTTTTTTCCAAAATTCAAAAATGGGAAAATCATGCAAAAAGTGCTGTTTGTGGAACACACCCATTCGCATTTCTAAGGGTTAATTTAAATAAAATAATCTATGCTCAAAATGTTTCGCATTCAAATTAGAATCATGATAGCACTAAATATTTCTACTGTAATTTGAAGTCGGTATTCACCTGATTCTGTATTTTTTCTTGTTAAAAATAAGCTTGTCCCACAGACAAGTCACGTCAAAGGTTCTGATGTCCGAGCTAAATTTCTACCTTTCCCGGACAATCGGACGTAGGTTTTGGTGCACCCTGATTGGCTTTTTGGATTTTTCATTTTTCCTTATCGATTTTTATGTCAACAGATTAAAAATAATTATAATGAAAAAAAGAGTATCATAGATTTTTCTCAATTAATAACAAGAGGTTATTCATTAACAATTAATGAATGAGGCTGAGTATCTTATGAAGAATTACGGAGATCGAGGAGGGTGTTATCCGTCGAGGCCGTAGGCCGAGGCCGATAACACTTTATTATATACATACTGACTTAAGTAGTTTTAACGGACTTAAGTAGTTTTAATGGTCAACCTAACACTAAAGCATTCTGTTTGTTTGAATAAATAAAAAACAAGATATCAACTGAGTCGAAGTCTTTAATTTTGTTGCCTTTACTTTCATTGGTCCCACGCACGTCCCACTACATCGTAAACTCCTCCTCCGAATCGTAAACACCTCTTCCGCGATATTGGATCAGGTAGGTACTTCATGTAACAGACAATTTGAGGTGCGGGCTCAGGTTCTTCGTACCGCGTGTTTTTTGTAACTTTGTCCCCCTAATGTTCTTACAAGGCCCCTATTTCTCAGAAGAGGGGGCCCTGGGACTCCCCAAGGCAAAATCCTAGTGAGAACACTGCAGAGGTGTGTGAGTTTCGCGCCAAAATTCCCGCCTTTTATTGCAGCTTGCAGCGCCGCTTCGCACACATTCAACGAGAAAAGTTTTACTCAAAGAGTTTTTCTCACTAAAAAAGTGAAAAACATTTCGGAAATGGAGTGGAATAGTTTCGTTTGTTTCACTGTCGATAAAGAAAACGGTAGACAGCCGGCGAAACAACAGCGGAAAGGGAAAAACAGAACGAGACGTAAGCTTTTGTTGTGCTTTTTGTCGGAGCTACTTTGCCTTCATTTAAGCTTAAGCTTATATTGAAACCGGCCATTTTACTTAAATTCACTCATTTTCAATTGTGCATTGAGAACAAACAGTTAAGATTACTTATAGTTCTTGGATTACCCCATATCGTTACCGTCATTTATGTTTTTAACAAACATTTTTACCAAAAAGCTGATACTTCGTTTTCGTTGTCATTTTGCGGTAAGTGTGTAGCGGCAAATTTTAGCATTTTTGAAAGATTTAAAATAAAAAGGCCGCCAAAATGATGAATGTCTCAGTATGTATATAATAAACACAATACCACATGGAAAGTGCT
>BOPM01001203.1:3240-15805 GCA_022179025.1 Porites australiensis
ATAATCTCATTTGCATAAGCTACAAAAGCTGACACCAGTTAGCATGAAAACTAAAATCTAATTTTATAAATCAATCACAAACTGCATTATCAAAATGATGTACAGTTAAAGCCGGAACATTTTCAGGCGGAGTAGTTTACAAAGCTGATTTGTTCGCCAGCTCACGGAAGTTACATTTTGTTGAAATGAAAAATAACTACATCTTAGTGCAGGGGAAGTTTTTCAGCCTATGTTCGATCCATACCACATAGCTTTTGCGTCGGCAGGAAAATACGGATAGGGATTCTTTTCACACATAAGAACGGTGATTTCGGGGCGAAGCTGCGCCGTTCGCACGGGATCTCTAAAGTGGGGAGTCACATATCGGATAGGTGTTCATACTATACTGAAGAGCTTTTAATGTCGGCACGGCAATCTATCCGGTATAATGTGAAAATAGCCTGAAAAACTTACGCTGCACTTAGGTGTAAGTTAATATTATTACCCCAGCTTTAGAATCAGATATAATAAAAAAATGAACGATCGGTGTAATTTCGCTAAAACACTGAATTGTTGTTAATCACTGCTAATGAACAGTAAATGCGACAAATTTACTCTGAGCCTAGATCTGAATCCCAAAAGCATTCTTAATTACATAAAAATATTCAGTAAACTGACAGGTAGGAATAATCACAGCTGTGTTGCTTACACAAGCTAAATCTAAATCCTTGTAGTATGAAACATCACTATATAATATGTATGCAACGATGAACAGTTGAAAGATCATTTTCTTCGTATCGTCACTCCTGATTTGTTTGTCAGTTCATAGAAATTACATTTTTGTTATAAGTGAGAAGAAGCTTGCTTTTCACTTGGAAGCGTGTATATTGCTTCAGTGAATCACTTTTACGAACAAAATCTATGATCAGAGTCACATCACCTGACACACTGAGCCGTCGTTAGTCACTGCTAATGAACAGTTCATACAAAAACATTTACTTAAACCCTGGATCTGAATCAAGGTAGCGACTATTTTATAGAATAAATGTGCATGGTAGTATTATGAATTCATTACTGTATATTGTACAATCGGAGTAAACACACTGAACTGTTATTAGTCACTGCAAATAAACAGCACAGGCAAATTTACAAACACAGCTCTGAATCCAGACAGCGATCTAAATGTTTTTTAAAAAAGACTATCTAAAAATGCAGATAGGAAAAACTTTATCTGCATCAGCTACAATAACTGACAATGTTAGCAAAAATACATCACTGCATATACGTAAATGATCTATAGTTTAAGGTTCATATTGAGTTTCACAATGCTGACTTGTGTGCCAGCTCATTTCATAAAACTGAGAAACGCGCGCTGCATCTAGATGCATTCTAAATATTGCCACAGCTAAGTAAATCAGCATTAATATCAAAATAAACGCACTTGACTGTTATTAGTCACTGCTAATGAACAGAACAGGCAACCAATCTACTCCTGAACCTGAATTCAGAACACTACCGTAGTTTTATATTTTTGCGAATATAAACTTGCAGGTACAAAATATAATCTCATTTGCATCACTTGAATACGTAAATTATGTACAGTTTAAACCGCAAGTTCATCGTATTGTACAATGTTGATCTGCTTGCTAGTTCGTGGAATCCACACTTTCTTGAAACTGTTTGTTACAGATAAAACCACTCTGCATTTGAAAGCGTTATACTGTCCTAGCGAGACACATCAACAAAACGTACGACCGTAGCAATATCAGCAAAGACACTGAACTGTTATTAGTCACTGCTAATGAACAGTTCGTAAGGCCGTAATGATACGCCCATGTTCATCATATTGTACAATATCGACTTGTTTGCGATTTCAAATAATTTTGAAAAATGTTCGTAGAAACTGTTAAAACTGCTTTGCACTAGGAAGCCTGCACATTGCCTCACTGAAAAGGCTTACAAAAGGGGAAGACGGGAATAATGTCACCAAACACACTGGACTGTTATTAGTTACTGCTAATGAACAGTCAACGGCACCAGGTAGTACTTTGGGATTAACACATATGCCTGGTACTGATTGTCTCAATCACCACATTTTTAGACTACTTGGGCGACTTGGACGATATGGAGGATTATATGAAAACCACACTTTTAAATGCAAAATTAGGAACTTTTTGAACAGACATTTTGAATCGTTTACATCTTACGCAACAGTGACTATCAATAAGGAAAACGGAAATCACCTTTAAATATTGGGTAGGGGTTGTGCCCAGTAGACCTAAGGAGCAGCTTCAAGAGGGTATTAGGTTTTAATCTGTTGCACTAATTACATGGCATAGCTATAAGCAGTTGCAAAAGTATTTGAGACTCCTGTACCATATTTTGGCTTAAATGGCCTGTCCATGATCTTGTGCTTGTAATCCCCTCTCCACCCCTATCAAAGTTACTAGCAATACAAGACCATGCTCCAAACTTGGAGGAACAACTCTGAATGGAGGGGAGGAGGGAGGTGAGTGTATATCCACAGACCTGTGACTAGCAGTGATTTGAAGTAGGAAAGGCTGGTTTTTCGTGGAAGTGTCTCAACATTTTTGCAACTGGTTGCAGCACGAGCCGAAAAGGATTTCCGGTTCCTTTTAACCAAGAAGGAGAGGTTACTTTTCTTTCTTTCTCCACCCCAGTCCCTACTCCTGGAATCTTTTGTATTTTTTTTACCCAATACGCTCGCAAATCATCAGTGCTTGCCCCGCTTGGCCTAAAGGAAACGGAAACGAATGAGACACAGGCTAAAAATCCATGTGTCATCGAGTTTTGAACCATAATATGAAACAGCTAAAAATTTAATGAACTATTTTGCGTTTCCGTTGAAGTGTAAAAAGCTGTATAAGAAAATTAATGGCGCATCTAAGTTGAGTTACAAATCAAGTAATACCAGAAGCCCATTTCTTCTCAGCATCACTGGGAGGAGCCCATATAAAAGTGACGGGGAAGCTCGTCTTCTTGCTTAGGTGTAGGGATTGCGAACTTTGGTCTCACTTAGGGTGGCCAGGACGCAAAGTTAATTTTTTTTTTCATACAGGTATCGTCTAGGGCTAGATGAGTTCATTCTCTCTTCCTTGAGGCTGTGCGTGAAAAAATTGTATCTCAAAAAGGCCAAACGCCACCATACTTTGTTGAAGTATCGTCTCCTTTAGGGCCTTAATTCTACTTTCCCGACGAGCATCTCTGTCCCTATTATATGGGAGTCACCCATACTAACATCCCTTGGGATTTGGGTTGTTGTTTCGAGGTGCTATCCTTCGCAGCGTACCCTGGGTATCCCCTAGTACCCTACCGGGATACTAACATCCCTTGGGATTTGTGTTGATGTTTCGAGGTGCTATCCTTCGCAGCGTACCCTAGGTATCCCCTAGTACCCTACCGGGATACTAACGTCCCTTGGGATTTGTGTTGATGTTTCGAAGGCACTATCGTTCGCAGCGTACCCTGGGTATCCCCTAGTACCCTACCGGGATACTAACATCCCTTGGGATTTGTGTTGATGTTTCGAAGGTACTATCCTTCAGCACAAGAGACGTGCCCACCTGAATCATAAAATTATAAAATAAAAACTGCAGTTCAGTTGGGCTACTTTGAAAGAAACCGCAACGAAACAAATAACAAGAACTTTTGTAACAAAGTTAAGTGGCCACGGCCTTATGAAGAGACACCTATCTCAGTATGCGATAAATAAATTCATAAGGCAAAATTTTACTTGTCCTACATCTTTTAAAACGCTTATATCTCGGCTGTTTTAGAGGCGATTTCGAATATAATTGTACTGAGACATTATGAAATGATTGAAGTTTACGAGGGTTGTTTTTTTATTTGATAGATCAGATAGATTGCGCTTTACAGTAATGCTTTAAGCCTTTGTAACATATCGGAAAATTGTGATTTTGCGTCCAAGTTTTCGGAAGGAATAGAAGATACCACTCTACGATTTTATTAATAAATGATCGGTGGAAACCTCTTGTGTGTCATGTATTGAGCATATTTTGTAATTTAAAGTTTGCCAGCAAGATTTAATCGTTTAAATGAGCAAAATCTGTCATCCCTGAAATTACCGCCTTATATCTTTTTATAAAAGCGCTCTTTTTAGAATTCCGCTCAATACATAACACACTACAGTCTAACAAGTTTAGCCCTCCGCAGTGCCAGCTCGTAAAGTTTTGTACCTGCGCTGAATTCCTGGGCACAAAATTGTCGGAAAAGTCAAATCTTGAGACTCCCGAAGGTGTCCCGACTAAAGTACGAGTTGCGAGAGAGATATGTAGTCATGATAATTATGATTAATTACATTCCACCCCTTAATTTTCATTTCCTTATTTTTATTTCAATATTATTGAAAATCACTGAAACAAGGTGTGATTGAAAGCCCGTTTGTTACTTTTGAATAAACATTTTGTTCGTAGTCTGCGTGCCACACGTGCACGTGTCTGAACACTTTAAAGTATGCGCTCATCTTTTACCCAGCTATGACTGAATATTTCGTAAACCTGTCGATATCAGTCGTTGTACTTCGTGCGTACGCTTTAAATAAATCGACCTTAAATCAGGGAGACAACCAAAATGCGAGAAACTTAGATTAGGGTGATACCAAAACGTGGAAATGCGCAAATTAGGGAGCACCCAAAATGCGAGGATCCTAAAATTAGGGAGTACCCAAAATGTGAGGATACCAAAATTAGGGGGCACACAAAATGCGAGGATACTTAAATTAAGGGGTACCCAAAATGCGAGGATACTGAAATTAGGGGGTACCCAAAATGTGAGGATACTTAAATTAAGGGGTACCCAAAATGCGGGGATAGTAAAATTAGGGGGTACCCAAAATGCGAGGATACTAAAATCAGAGGGTCCCCAAAATGTGAGGATAGTAAAATTAGGGGGTACCCAAAATGCGAGGATACTAAAATTAGGGGATACCCAAAATGCGAGGATACTAAAATTAGGGGATACCCAAAATGCGAGGATACTAAAATTAGGGGGTACCCAAAATGTGAGGATAGTAAAATTAGGGGGTACCCAAAATGCGAGGATACTAACATTAAAGGGATACCAAAGAGAAACTTTAAATACTGGAATACCTAAATGACTGTCGGTAGTTGGTAGTGGTTCTTTTAGTGTCCAGGTCTTTTCACGCGTTTGGTGTGGTGAGCAGGGTTACCGTTTTCACTCTTCATCAAATGTGACTCCCTTTTCTTGTAATTCCAAATCTGAATACAGTTGACGCTTAAACCGGCCATCGTCAATAATCCCGCGCTAATCATGAAGAAAAAAAAAGCAACGGATTAAACATAACGTAAGGTTAGTTCGCGCTATCCTACCAATTGCGGTCAGATTGTTTTGCTACCACAATGAAATGTCTCTAGTGACCTATCCACCTCAGCGTGAACCAAAACGGCATTACTTTAACTAAACGCACACGTGTATTCGTCCTTCTTAAAGGAAATCTTTGTAAACAGGGAAATTACTGGTTTTGTCCTGATCTTCTCGCACCCCGCGGAAGAATTGAGAACCTGCTACTGGTCAAAAACGAAAGAATCGGAAGTTTCGTCAGTCCGCCTTATTTCAATACCCTACTTAACTTTAAGTGTGAATGTACTTTGCACGGAAGCACAGCGGTACCTCGATAGTACAGTCACGGTAATCAAACCCGCGACCTCCCGCTGTTACAGTAAAACGCTCTACTGACTTTCCATGGAGTATTAAAAAAACGCCAGTTAAGGCAAAACAAACCACAACATGCTAAATGTTGGCTTGAAATACACGGTACAGTACAGTGCGTTGGTTGAAACTTAAGCAAACGTGTGCCTTACTTTACTAGTAAAATTGTGTAATTCCAGAAAATATCCACCCCCCCCCCCCCCCCCCCCCCGGGGGCAACGAAAATTCAGAGGGGAGGGCGTGGGGGTCCAAAAAGGGGCAATTTCCGAGGGGGTGAGGGGTGGCCTCTCGAGTCTTTTTTCCGAGGACTCCGACTAAAGGCGCTTTCAATGAGAATTTCACTATTAATCAAAACTAACCACCCAGATCAGTCAAATCCTAAATATTATGCACAAAGGAGATGTTTTTTTCAGCAAAACCTCTTTGAAGAAACCTATTTCATTGCCAAAATGTCTGGTCCGGCCGGCCAGTTCTGACTTTTTGACGTGGGGGGTCTAAAACAAAAGTGCCCTGCGTGGGGGGGATGGATATTTTTTGCAACTTCACATTAGCTGCTCAAGATTTTTATGTCCCCACTTTACCTTAAAAATGTTTTGAACGGTCTGCAGAAGGTAAGGTAAATGCTACCAAGCTAAATTTACATTCCTTCGAAAATACAATAGTAGATTGTTGATTTCGGCAAGTTATGAAATGTCTAATAGCTATTTAAATTTTGACATTTCGTAAGTTGATACTTCGCTGAGCTAATTCCTCAGTATTCTATAACCAAGAAGAAACCGCACTTCTTTTTTCTAAAAAAGAAATGGTAAAGAAATCAAACAAAGAAGTCAAAACTTTTCAAAGTGTAATCCACTTCCATCTTGGTCATCTATTAAAGCCAACACAGACACTTATCACTATAATTTTAGTGGACTGATATAGTGGTCTTTTAACAGAACTTGAGTTTGATCTTGAAATCCATATTTGTCCACTGACGTAGTAATATTATTAATGGAGTATGATTGCAATCTATTCCACCCTGCGGAACATCTAAAGACAGACAATATACATTGGCAATTGTTGTCACGACTGGACCACTATTCGACAAGTTTTCTTTTACAAAAATCAGTGTCTTTTTTGGTATGGATAAGAATGGCGACACAGCTCCTTTGAAGAACGCTTCCTTTTCGTCTACCAGCACATTCCTAGGTATTACGAGCATTAATAATGCAAATAACAAAAGAAAAACTTACATGATAATCTGAATACAAGGTCATTCTCCTTTCATTTGCTAAAGTGCACAGCTCAGTCGCTTCTTTCTTTGTCAGTTGAATCATAAAGAGATGGAGATTGAGATTGAAACGCTGAGGACTACTTCTGAGACACTTGATTAGTTCAGTCACTCCGCGGCCCAGTGGATTATTGGCAAGCCAAAGGTCGCTCCATTTTGGTATGCAGAGGAGTACATGAGCTAAAGCTGTGACTTCCTCTTCACCCATCTGTGTACCATTCAGGTGCAGCTCTTTCAGATGAGGTACATTATGCAGATGTTTGGCAAGCTCACTTACTCCGTGACCGAGTGGGTTGTATGATAAGTGAAGTTCACTCAGCTGAGTCACATTCTTTAAACTAAGAGCTAAAGCTGTGACTTCCTCTTCACCTATCTGTGTATCATCCAGGCGCAGCTTTTCCAGATGAGGTACACTGTGCAGATGTTTGGCAAGTTCACTTACTCCGTGACCGAGTGGGTTGTTTGATAAGTGAAGTTCACTCAGCTGAGTCACATTCTTTAAACTAAGAGCTAAAGCTATGACTTCCTCTTCACCCATCTGTGCATCATCCAGGCGCAGCTTTTCCAGATGAGGTACACTGTGCAGATGTTTGGCAAGCTCACTTATCCCGTGACCAAGTGGGTTCCTTGATAACCCCAGTAAGCGTAACTTATCAACATACTTTAAAGCAGTGGCAAGTGACTGACACTCTTGATTCCCCATACCAACATCACGTAACTCAAGCTCAGATAGTCGAGGCACATGGTGAAGATTATTCAGTAAAATGACAAGTTCACCAAGTTCACTTGTTGGGTCCTCAGAAATACTCCAAATTGCAATCTCTCTCAAATATGACAGAGAGTGTGTCAGAGTCTGGTCAGATGTTTTCTCAGTTAACTGCAAAGAGTTGCAAACATCACGATTCTGTAACTTGTGATAAGGCTCTTGAAGAGTGGACTCTGGTGCTGATATTAATGATGTAAGCAGTCCAGTGGACAGATATGGAAGGTGAGTTAAAAAGAACACAAATCGATGTGCGACTTTCTTAATGAAAAAGTCCCAAGGACGTGCATGGTGGTAGGTATTGAGGGATTTTACGTCACCATAACATGTCACAAAAACAGTGTCCAAATCGGACATGACAGAGAACATTTGATAATCCACATCTAGCGGTGGATCATCCCCTAGATCAAAAAATACATAATCTGGTTTATGGAAATTTGTTGATCTCAGGCAATGTTCGCTGGAAACTTTAGGCAGTTGTTCGTCCTCTATCAATAAAAGACCATTAACGCATTGTAGAAATGAAGGATAGACATTTTTCCTATCTGAAGCAGGGCAAGAAAAAAAAAGATCCCAACTAATACGAACAAACTGTTCTTGTTCTTCAGTGAGCTCCTCAATAGAGGGGTTTTCACAGAAGTTGTAATCAGTCAGAGCTTCTTTTTCTCCTATCATCTTCAGATGGTTAAAAACAGCAACGGTAGCGTCTGATGACAACTCCGAAACAAATTTGAAAACTTCAGATAGCTCCATGAACCGTTCAAATGAGTCGACTTTAGACAGACAGTTAAAGGATTCCTTGGGATTTTCTAAATCACGAACTAAAAACGAGGCGGCAAGGAACTCTTGCACCGATTTATGGAGAAAGAACGCCAGTTTCTCAGGACGAGGAGAGTTTGAAAGATTAGAAGTCTGCAGAGAGCCAAAATCGATAAACTTGTCAAGGAATAACCGAATGTCCTTAGGCACATTGCTGAGCTTGAAATAAAGACAGTCATTTAAAAGTGCCTGCCAGGCAAGTTCCCCTAACTTTGCCAGTTCTTCTCTGTATTCATCCACGCTTCTAAATGTCTCATCTGAGGTTTTTGCGGTCACGTGATCGAGCAGCGTCTGACAAAAACTGTTATACAGATTTGCGCGGGATGTAGATGGTCCTTGATAATCAGAAACCTCCCAGCTTAGAACCAACATTAACAGCAGAAGAGGTATTTCTGCCAAGTCCCACAGGTCGCGTTCATCCAAGAAATCTGTGAACTTTAATACTTTTGTTTGGTCACGAAGAAACTTAAGAGCAAATGTTTTAACTTGCCAATCATCAAACCCATCAATTTCAAACTGAGCATGACTTCCTGGTCTTAACTCATATTTTTTCCGAGGTCGGGTCGTCACAAGAAGAGTGCAGTCTCTCAAATGACCGCCCTTCCAAATCTGATGGACTAGCGATGATTTTTCGGCGCTGTATTCATCATAGCCGTCTAAAATAAGTAGGACTTTCTGTTGGTTGTGAAGAATGTAATCATACAATTGGCTAAACACCATAGGGTCACCTGCGGACAACAGCTCCGCCTTTTGCAGCATGGCACAGAAGTCTTTCGTGTTGCAAACATCTCGGAGCTTGATTAAAAGTACAACAGCAAACTTCTTTAGGATTTCTTTATTACCTCGTGATCAGTCAACGGCGAGTTTCTTTGTGAATGTCGACTTTCCTATTCCTGGCCTCCCATACACTAAAATTCTCTTAGGAATTAGATGATGACCATGGCTTGCGAATAGCTCACTGTAATCTTGAAGCTCTTCTTGTGTTGTTCCAGCAAGTTTTCTGTCATCTCTCAGCAGTGTTAACTGTACATACACCTCATCAATGTCCATGGTATTATCTCGGTCCCAAGGGGTAATCATTAACTGGCTCGCGGTACTGTTGTAAAATGAGCAAAGCTGATTTTGACTCCACTCCAAAAAATTAGTTACAGCATCTGTTTATAAAGAAAGTAAATCTCTTAAAACTTAAACCCTCTCTAACGCATTGAGCAGTAGGAAGTTAATTGCACAAGTTTTGTGGTAGCAATGATAATGGTAGTTTATCTATTACTGTCATTTACATCAAAGCGTGGATATTCTCTCTTAAGGAATAAAAATAAAACCTGATCTCATGTTAACACTGGAGCAAGACCGGTGCGGATTTTGGATGCATTAAGCTTACGATTACCAAGTTTCACATCAGCGGTTTTCTAAACAACCTTCGGTTGCGAGGACCGATTGGTTGAACAATTTTGGGTATACATATTTCAAAAGTTTTATACTGCAATTATTTCACATTCAGCCTGTTTACAAACGTTTGTCTGTTTGTTTCGGCGAAAGTTTTTCTTTGCTTTTTATTCGACCATTTGACAGCGCGTGAGAGAGAGCGCAAAGCTGAAGCGCGAGAACAAAAAGGAAGTGAAAAGAAGTCTATTTTTTCTTTTTCCGACCCGTACCCATGGGTTTCCTTTCAGGCCAGACGCCGGACTCGGACGTCCGGTAATTATCACACGAAATAATTTTTTTAACTGTAAAAATCTTTATTTTCTTATCTTTTACCGATTAACCACTTCCGGTCCAGGGAAAGAAGGAAATTAAATTTAGAGAGTCCAATTTTAAAAGTTTCGTGGGGCCGAAAATGTCTTCGGATCCCACTTAAAGATCGTACCTCCGGCACTCAATCTCGGCGCCTGCGGTACGAACGGGGCAAGTCCGCCAGCTGAACCTCTGCATCCAAAACTTCCAAACGCTACCGAAAAGTCTGCCTACCTCCTTGCGCTTTCGGGCAATAAATTACTTCCATACCCGTGCTAGACGATCTCTTAAGGTAATTCTCTGGTTGTTAAAATTGTCCATTTCCTTTTTTTTTCCTTCCTTTTTTTCAAGATCGGGTTGTTTGAGGTCACTTCACTTCTAGAGAAATATACCCAAGACAAACAAACTGGCTTAAGTTTTTAGTGAGATTCACAGTTTTTGCGATATTTCCGCGAAAGTAGGAAAAAAACAGGATAACAGGTACACAGACCGAAACAAGCACGGTCACCCCATCTTTTTATTGCAGTTTTTGAATGCCCTATATATGACTGACATTTGAGTCAAGTTTGAAAAAATCTTAGCCTGTGAACGGCAGACGTTTCTCATCGCTCATCGCCGCTCAGGGACTTTTCGCGAGGAGGAACGTCTGCGACTCAGCGACAGATATTCCATACTGATGACGTAAATCGATGTTTACTTAATAAATCCGGTAGTCATGGGGTTCCAAATGCAAATTTGTTCAATGTTACGTTTCTCCTGGTAGATTTTGGAAAAGTGTTGTGTTCATCTGCGAATGAGCTCCAGCAAAACTCAAATGCTTTTTCTAGAGGAGACTATATTCCACAAATATGGACTGTTTTGTTAGAGATTCATCGCGTTTACATTTGACCTTTGCCGCCTTTTGTCTTTTGTCTGTCATTCGCAAACAATAGCTAGAACGATGAAACTACTCCGTCGACCAATTAGCGCTTCTGACCGGATTCCGGGAAGATTTTGCGTCATCAGTATGGAATTTCTGTCGCTGAGTCGCAGACGTTCCTCCTCGCGAAACGGCACAGGGTCCAGAGGAGTTTCTTGTGAATAAATGAATTACTTATTAAAAGTCTCACCTTCAAAAATGTCTATATCTGTCGCTTAGCACGATTAATTAGCCCAATGGGATCTTTATGAATCCTCTGTAAACGATTTCTTCGCTTCTTATCTGACCCAGATCGACTTTGTTGTTCGCCATTTTGAAAATCAATAACTGCAAGTCATATCCTCGCTGGCGCACGGCACGACGCCCGAAGTGCCGAGTAAAAAAAAGCCGATCTTGAGAGCCCTCAGTCTCTTGGTTTGCGGTCTATAGAATGTGTGTGACGAAACTATAACGCGATCAAAATAACCCATTTTTTCAGAGGGTTTCGACGGGTTTTGAATTTCTAACGACAAACACATCTCCTCTGTACCCTGTGTCTCGTAGTGCAAACCCAAAGCCGAGATTTTCGTATTTTATAGTGTAAGCTGATCTTGCGAGCCCTCAGTCTCGTGGTTTGCGGTCTATAGAATGTGTAACGAAACTGTAACGCGATCAAGATAACCCATTTTTTCAGAGGTTTTCGACGGGTTTTGATGTTCTAACGACAAACACATCTCCTCTGGACCCTGTGGAAACGGTCCTCAGCGGCGATGAGCGAGGAGAAACGTCTCCCGTTCGCAGGCTAAAAAAATCTGGATAGTACATCATTTTCAAGGGAATTACTTTAAGAGAAAATAGAGGGTCTGTGAACAGGCTATTTTATATTGCATGTGCTGGCCTCCCATTCCAAATTAGTATTAAAAATCATAAATGATACTTTTGACACGTTCATTGACGTTGCATCTGACTGTAAAAGCTACATTGTTGTTGTTGTTGTTGTTATTTTGTTACGTAAATCTGTTGTTCAGAATCTATAAGGGTGCCTGGAGAGGACCTTAGGCCCCGTTCAGACGCCGAACCTATCATTGATCTATAATCCTGAGAAGTTTTAGTGTCGTATTGAACCCGGCCAAGCGCGATGCAAACGGATTTTTCAAGACTCTCTTACTCTCCTCGCATCTTTTGATTTCGCGACATCCTGTCAAAAAATTAAAGTTTGGTGCATGCGCAGTAACGGGATACTGTTCCTTTAAGGCCGACCCAAATTATTTAGAGCGGCTGAACTGATTCACGCGCCGATCTCAATTGCAGCTAAACGAGGTTTAAAAGGCGAAAATGCTAATTTCGGTCAAACTGCTTACAAAATACCGTATTTCTTCCAATAATAGTCCCC
>BOPM01001203.1:50459-61996 GCA_022179025.1 Porites australiensis
CTACCGGATAGCTGTTGTGCCGGCACCAAACCATACCGGATAAGACTTTAGTTCACGCATAAGAACGGTGATTTCGGCGCGATTTCAGTAACGGAGCGATGCTGCGCCGTGCGGACAGGATCTCTAAAGTGGAAAGTCACATATACCGGAGAGCTTTTGGTGTCGGCACGACAATCTATCCAGTATAATGCGAAAATAGCCTGAAAAACTTGCCCTGCACTTAAATGCATTAATATTACCCCAGCTAGCGAATCAGCTATAATAACAAAATGAACGATCGGAGTAATTTCGCTAAAAGACTGAACTGTTGTTAATCACTGCTAATGAACAGTGCATCTACAAATTTACTCTGAGCCTGGATCTGAATCCATAAAGCGTTCTTAATTACTTAAGAAAATATTCAGTAAACTGACAGGTAGGAATAATCACAGTTGTATCGCTTACACAAACGAAATCTAAATCCTTGTATTATGAAACATCACTATAGAATATGTAATGAAGAACAGTTGAAAGATTATGTTCTTTGTATCGCCACTCCTGATATGTTTGTCAGTTCATGGAAATTACAATTTTGCTATAAGTGAAAAGGAAGCTTGCTCTTCACTTGGAAGCGTGTATATTGCTTCAGTTAATCACTTTGACGAAAAACAATGATGAGAGTCATATCATTTAACACACTGAACTGTTATTAGTCACTGCTAATGAACAGTTCATACAACAAATTTACTTAAAACCTGGATCTGAATCCAGAGAGTGACTATTTTTTATGATAAATTTGCATGGTACTATTATAAATTAATCACTGTGTATTGCACAATCGGAGTAAACACACTGAACTCTTATTAGTCACTGCTAATGAAAAGCACAAGCAACAAATTTCCAAACAGAGATCTGAATCCAGATGGCGACCTTAATTTTTTCTAAATAAGACTAACTAAAAATGCAGATGGCAAAACTTTATCTGCATCAGCTACAATAACTAATATTGTTAGCAAAAATACATTACTGCGTATACGTAAATCACGTATAGTTTAAAGCGCATATTCAGTTTCACAATGCCGCTTTGTCAATTGTGTGTCTACTTATTTCATAAAACTGAGAAACTTGCGCTGCATCTAGATGCATTCTAAATATTGTCACAGCTAAGTAAATCAGGATTAATATCAAAATAAACACACTGAACTGTTATTAGTCACTGCTGATGAACAGTGCAGGCAACAAATTTACTCTGAACCTGAATTGGAATTCAGAAAGTAGTTTTACATTTTACATATAATCTCATCTGCATTACTTGCAAAAAAAAAACTAACATTATTTAAAATGTAGCATTATGAGTACGTCACCGTATATACGCAAATTATGTACAGTTTAAAACGCAAGTACATCGTATTGTACAATGTTCATTTGTTTGCCTGTTCATGGAATCCACATTTTCTTAAAACTGTTATAGATAAAACCACCCTGCACTTGAAAGCGTGTATACTGTCCCAGCGAGACACATCAACAAAACGTACGACCACCAAGTTATGTCAACATTTACACTGAACTGATTTTAGTCACTGCTAATGAACAGTTAATAAGTTCGTGTTCATACACTCATGTTCATCGTGTACAATATCGATTTGCTTGCGAGTTCAAGGAATTCAAATTTTCGAAGAAAGTGTGAAAATCCCAGGCCTTACTTGAATGATAGATTCTTAGGTTGATCGACTTCTGGTTTTACCCATGATAGTTACGCATCGAATGCAGTGTGTACGCTAAGAACTACAAAAATCTCTTGATGTACTCCAACGTAATTTGGGTATCCCTGTGTTTTGGGTACCTCCGTATACAAATCCCTCGTGATGTGAGTTTTTCCATTATTTCAGGTCAGAGTTACGAGTATCACCTAGTACCCTAGCGGGATACTAACATCCCTTGTCATCTGGGTTCCTGTTTTGAAGGCACTATCTTTCGCAGCGTAACCTGAATAGCAAGCGTAAGCCGCATGAGCGATGACATGTGCCCGCCTGGATCATGCCTGCCTTGCAAGTTACTCGCTGTATTTCGTGCCTTGGACGGGAATTCCGACGAATAAAATGTCCACGTGTCATTGTTTTAAGATTACCTTACGCTATTAGTTCGCACACAAAATGACATTGCATGCACAAGTTTAAAAATCATTAATGTTGCATGTCTATGAGGAACATTACATGTTTTGAAGGCTGGTGGTTTTTCTCCATGTGATCGCAATCGCCCGTTCGTTGAAACACGACTTTCAACTTTTTTGTTTGAAGATCTATGGTTGAGCTAGTTGTCGACGGTTATAAGATAAGAGCTACAATCCAATCCAATTGTTTTAAGGACATCGCAACTAAATAACTAACAAGTACATTTATAAAGAAGTTCAATGGTTTTAGAGTTGGTTTGGTTGTTTGAACGACCGCGGTTTTCATCACGCGTAGGATCAGTGATTTAACCCACATCACCAGGGATTTGAGCGCAGGGGGTTCAAAATATGTGGAATGCTAAACCCGGGAGACAACCAAAATAAGCGAAAAGTTAGATTAAGGTGACACCAAAATGCGGGGATACATAAATTAGAGGGATACCCAAAATGCAAGGATAGTTAAATCATGGGGTGCCCGGAATGTGCGGGAATACTAAAATTAGAGGGATATCAAAGAGATATTTTAAATACGGGAATACCTAAATGATTGTCGCACGGATGGTGGTGGTTCATTTACTGTCCAGGTCTCTTCTCTTCTCACAGGGTACCATTTTTCACTTTTCATCAAATATGACTCCCTTTTCTTGTAGTTCTGTCTCAGTAACTAGGCGGGGATAGCGAGGCGGCAAACCATTAACCTTGGTCTAATAAAGAAGACAAACAGCAACGGATTTAAAACGCTTGATTTTTTAGGCAGTTCACATCAACTTCATTCCAATAAAGAGTAACAATTTAAGAGTTTTCAAGTACGATAGTTTTAGTTGTTTATTCTACTGTGATGTAATTTTAGTTGTGAGGACTTGCAAAAATTAATTTTTGTATTTCAACAGTATACAATAAGCATACTTGTAAGTGATATAACTAATATTTTTTTAAACTGAATCATTGCATAATGCAATTCTAGAGCTCTGATTGGCTTAGCCATCATGGTATATGAGCCATTATACCATGCTTTCCAAATATGGTAACTGTACGCGTCTGCCTCGAGTCTGCTCAAAATTACCAACAAGCTGAAAAACGGTTGTTTTAACAAATAAAGTCGGGAAGAATTCTCGATATTTTGTGGGCGTCTTTGATAAAACAATTTTTATACTCGCGACTGTAGCCAACTCAAACCCAACGCGCAATCGTGAAATAATTGTTAAATATCATGGGTGACAAATTACTCCTTAATTTTGGCGCGAAATTTCAGCACTTATACTACAACATGAGAAATTTCTGCAATTTGATTGGCTTAGGGCAGTGGTATTTCAGCTTAATTTGAAATACCTACATGTGAAAATTACAAACGTTTGGCGGGTAGTGGTATAAACAAATAATGGCATAATTTGTACGTGATATTTGGCACAAATACCACTCGTGATATTTCAAAATTGTCTCAAATTTTTTTCGAAATATCATTTGTGGTATTTATACCAAATATCACTACAAATCATGCTATTACCTATACTAAAACATGAGAAATTTCTGTAATTTGATGGCTTAGAGCAGTGGTATTTCTGCTTAATTTGAAATAACTACACGTGAAAATTACAAACCTTTTGCGGGTAGTAGTATAAACAAATAATAGCATGATTTGTACGTGGAGCGCGTGGAGTTCTCCGATCAATGCGATAAATGATAAACATGTCAAAAATCCACGATTGCAATCCTAATTCGTCACCCATGATATCGGTAGGTAATCAAATGGTATACTTGTGAAATTAGGAAATAATTTAACTTGCGTTTTGTCCAGTTCCTAATAATTTCGAAATTATTCCCTAGTTTCACGAGTATACCATTTGATTACACATACTAATTACCTTGAGATGACTTACCAACGAGTTCCCCTCAGTGATTTCAACGACCTTGTACCTCTAGTCTACGAGGAAGCTCACTTGTACGAGATCCGGGAACTCGTACAAGCCGGTATATTATCCAGTGTTAAGTCTGTACCACAGCCAAACTATCGCTCGCCTTATTTTTTCTACAACTGTACGTTAGTTATCAGACGGGACCGCCGAACGTTAACTGTCACTTATATTCACTGCATCGCTGCGCATCATCCCGAGTTTTAACCTCAAATACATGCTTAACCGTAACGTTACAAGAGCAAGATTTGAATAGTATTTAAGTTCTATAGTCAGGAACAAATCCCATTCATTTTTTAAGTTGGCTTTTTAAGAAAACGCTAAGGAAATCCAAACATGAAAGCAAAACCATCCCGGCCACTTATTAATGATTTTAGTGCACTAATAGAGTAGTCGTTAACAGAACTTGAATTTGATATTGAAATCCAATTTAGTCCATTGACGTAGAATCATTGTTGACGGAATATGATATTGCAATCTATTTCCAACGTGGACATCTACAGAAAGATAACGCAATAGCAATTGTTGACAAGAAAGGACCAATATGTGACAAGAGTTTCTTTTTACAAAGTTTTGAATTTTTTTTGGGATGAATAGAAATAGTGACACAGCCCCTTTAAGGAACGGTTCATTCTCGTCTACCAGGAAGTTCCTGGGTACTACGAGCATTAATAATGCAAATTACAAAAGAGAAACTTACATGGTAATCTGACTCCAAGTACATGTTCCTTTCACTTGCTAAAGAAGACAGCTCGGTGGCTTCTTTCTTCGTCAGTTGAACTTGAGTGAGGCAGAGACCAGGAAGCTGAGGACTACTTCTGAGGCACTTGATTAGTTCAGTCACACCGCGGTTTAGCAGATTTTTGTCAAGCGAAAGGAGCTTCAGGTCTGGTACGTAGACGAGTACAAGAGCTAAAGCTGTGACTTTCTCTTCACCCATCTGTGTAACATACAGGTGCAGCTTTTTCAGTTGAGGTACACTGTGAAGATGTCTGGCAAACTCACTTATTCCGTGACCGAGTGGGTTGTATGATAAGGAAAGTTTACTCAGCTGAGTCATATTTTTTAAACTATGGGCTAAAACTGTAACTTCCTCTTCACCCATCTGTGTATCAATGACGTAGAACTCTTTCAGATGAGGTACATTGTGCAGGTGTTTGGCCAGCTCACTTATCCCGTGAACGAGTGGGTTGTTTGATAAGTGAAGTTTACTCAGCTGAGTCACATTCTTCAAACTATGGGCTAAAGCTGTGACTTCCTCCTCACCCATCTGTGTATCATTCAGGTACAGTTCTTTCAGATGAGGTACACTGTGCAGATTTTTGGCAAGTTCACTTATCCCGTGACCGAGTGGGTTGTTTGATAAGTCAAGTTTACTCAGCTGAGTCACATTCTGCAAACTACGGGCTAAAGCTGTGACTTCTTCTTCACCCATCTGTGTATCATTCAGGCACAGCCTTTCCAGATGAGGTACATTGCGCAGGTGTTTGGCAAGCCCACTTATCCCGTGACCGAGTGGGTTACTTGATAACCTAAGTAATCGTAACTGATTAACATACTTTAAAGCAGTGGCAAGTAACTGACATTCTTGATTCCCCATACCAACACCACTTAAAACAAGCTCAGCTAGGCGAGTTAAATGACGAAGATTATAAAGAATACTAAGAAGTTCACTTGTTGGATCCGAAATTTTTATCTCTCTCAAATATGACAGAGAGTGTGTCAGAGTCTGGTCAGATGTTTTCTCAGTTAAATCCAATGAGCTGCAAACATCATGATTCTGTGACACGTGATCAGGCTCTTGAAGAGAGGACTTTGGTGCTGATATTAATGATCTAGTAAGCAGTTCAACGTGTTTCAGACGATCGATAAGTCCCAATGAATCAAGGCGAGTGAAATGGAACACTAATTGCTGTCCATCTTTCTTCACGACAAAGTCATCAGGTTTTAGATCGTAGTACGTATTTACAAATTTTGCATCACCATCACATGTTTGAACAACGGTGTCCAAATCGCACATTACAGAGAACATTTGATCACCCTCATGTCGTAGTAGATCACGTACAGACCTAGTTTTGAAAAATACATAATCTGGCTTATGGAAACTTGTTGATCTCAAACAATGTTCTCTAGCAACTGTAGGCAGGTGATCATCAACATCTATCACTATAACACCCTTAACGCATTGTAGAAATGAAGGATAAACGGCTTGCCTCTCTGATGCGGGGCAGGAAAGGAACAATTCGAGACTGGTATTATAAAACTCTTTTTGTTCTTTATTGAGCCCCTTAACAGAAGGGTTTTCACCGCAGAAGTTGTCACCTGTCACACCTTCTTTTTCTCCTATCATCTTCAGATGGCTAAAAACAACAACGCTAGCTTCTGATGACAACTGAGAAACAAATTTAAAAACTTCAAATAGCTCCTTGAATGGTTCAAATGAGTCGACTTTCGACAGACAGTCGAAAGCTTCCTTTGCATTCTTCAAATCGCGAACAATAAATAATGCAGAAAGAAATTCTTGTACCGATTTATGAAGAAAGAACGCCAGTTTCTCAGGACGAGGAGAGTTAGAAAGATTGGATGTTTGTAGAAAGCCAAAATCGATAAACTTTACAATGAGCAACCGAATGTACTCAGGAAGGTTGCTGAGCTTGAAGTATAGACGGCCATTTAAAAGTGCGTCCCATGCAAGTTCTCCCAACTTTGCGAGGTCTTCTTTGTATTCATCCATGCTTCTAAATGTCTCATCTGAGGTTTTGGCGGAGACGTGGTCAAGTAGCGTCTGACAAAAACTTTTATACACATTTGCGCGGCGGGATGTTGATGGTTCTTGATATTTATTGCAGCTTAGAACCAACATTAACAGGAGGAGTGGTATTTCCGCCAAGTCCCACAGGTCCCGTTCATACAAAAAATATACAAACTCGTCTACTTCTGTTTGGTCGCGAAGAAACTTAAGTGCAAACCTTTCAACTTGCCACCGATCAAACCCACAAATTTCAAACTGAGCATGACTTCCTGGTCTTAACTCATCGTTTTTCAGCGGTCGAGTTGTCACAAGAAGAGTACAATCTCTCAACAGACTGCCTTTCCAAATCTGATGAACTGGCGATGATTTTTCGGCGCTGTATTCATCATAGCCGTCTAAAATAAGTAGGACTTTCTGTTGGTTACGAAGGATGTAATCATACAACTGGCCAAACACCATAGGGTCATCAGCAGACAACAGTTCGGCCTTTTGTAGCATGTCACAGAAATCTTGCCTGTTGCAAACATCTCGGAGCTTGATTAAAAGTACAACAGCAAATTTCTCTAGGCTTTCTTTGTTACCACGTGACCAGTCCACGACGAGTTTCTTAGTGAACGTCGACTTTCCTATTCCTGGTCTCCCGTAAACTAAAATTCTCTTAGGAATTAGGTGATGACCATGGCTTGCAAATATCTCGCTATAATCTTTAAGCTTTTCTTTAGTTGTTCCAGCAAGTTTTCTGTTATCTCTCAGCAGTGTTAATTGTACATACACCTCATCAATGTCCATGGTGTTATCCTGGTCCCAAGGGGTAATCATTAACTGGCTCGCGGTACTGTTGTAGAATGAGCAAAGCTGACTTTGACTCCACTTCAAAAAGGCCGTTGAAGCACCTGTTTATAAAAAAAGCAATTCTCTTAAATCCTTTATCCTATCCAACACATGGAGTAGCACAAGTAGGACTGAGTTAATTGTACAGTGTTATGGTAGCAGTGATAATGGCAGTTTACCTAGTACGGTCATTTTCATCTGAGCGTGGATATGTTCTCTCAAGAATTGAAAACAGGGCCTAAGCAGGGTAACACTGCAGCAAGACGCATGATTCTGCATGCGTTAAGCTTATTACCAAGTTTTACACCTGTCCAGCGGTTTTCTTAACAACCTTCTGTTGCAAGGCTGACTTGTTCAACAATTTTTGAGATATAGATGTAGATTTCAAAACTTTTATACTATCGTTAGTTTACATTGTACTGGCCTCCCCTTCTAATTTAGTACTAAATATCAAAATGTCATGATTATTGGAACTCGCTCATTGACGTTACATCTGGCTTTAGAAGCTGTGTTGTTGTTGTTGTTTTGTACTATAAATCTGTTGCTCAGACTTAGGGTGGGAAAACCTTATCCATTTCACAATTAAGCTAAGGAACAGAGTGCAAATAGCAGCTAATTAGACAAGAGTATTTAACAGAGGAGAGGGAAGAGGGTCTTTTTTAATCAAATGGCAGACATGTACCGTAAACGTTCGAATTAGCACCCTCCTTCAAATATATGGAAGTGCCCCCTTTCGAATTATCGCCCCCTTAAGGACGAAAAATTTTTGCCTAATTATTAGCTAAAATACGCAACAACCCTGATACGAGAGTTCCAAAAACATTAACCAAGATAAGAAAAAACCAAAACAAAAAAATTAAAACCAAAATCAAGAGAAAAAAGAGAAAGAAAACAAGAAAACAAGAAACAAGAGGGAAAAATCCAAGAGCAAAGGAAAATGAATGGAAATGTATCTTATCGTAACATAATTTATTGTATTGATTACATGTACAATGTAACATTAAACATTAAGGCCTTCGTCTACATGAATCTGGATATTTCTGAAACCGCACATTTCCTTTCTCACAAAATGGCCTTCCCTCAACACTAAACCAGTGAATCCGATCATTCATCCGCGGCCTATTCAAGTAGAAAAATACGTCGTTTCAAAAATATCCGGATTTGTTTGGACAGGACCTAAATATCGGCACCTGAGGAACTTGGTAATTGTTCCTTTGATCTGCTGGCTGAGCTCTGCTCTGATATATCTGTAACATAAAGAGATCTCTCACTTACATTCAAGAAATCTACTAGAATTAACGGCTACTAATAAAGTCAGCAGTGCCTATCAGACAGGTGTAGTTTTAACACTAAAAAAGAAAATATAGCTATGTGGTCAGCTCAATACGACTGCTGGAAAAAACAGACTCATCAGCTAAGAGCACTTGGAGGTGGGTGTTAAACCTTAGAAGGTTCTTCTAATCTAAACCCTATTTCACAACAAAATCCAAAACTTTTTTGTTGTTTCATGATTTTACTTCAATCTCTTTTTGGTTTAAAATGACAAGAGATTTCTTCAATGTTCTTACCGTTTGCAGGTTCCTTAAAGAAACCATAACAATTACAATACGACTACTATAACCGGGGCTACCTGGACAAAGCTGACCAATCAGATTCCAGGAAAATAACAATACATTCTGAGAAAGTTAGTTGTCAATCATAATTACAAAGAAATGAAATAAACAGCATGGATCGAAATCAACAAATCACAACCAACAGACGTAACCTTTTGAACCCACTGAAGAAAGCCTGTGTTTCCTGAGAGGTCCCATAAAGTGTGTGAAGGAGGCAAAAAATGTAAACAGTTATAATTTTGACTTGAGGTCGAAAATCCTTGCAAGGCGATGCTTGCAAAGAAGTGTCTTGTAGATGACAAAATATCACCTTGTGTCAAAAAAGTATGTCTCCTGGGTGTTATACATGTACAGTACGTAAAGTTTTGAATAGAAAAACATTGTCTGGTGAAACATTTTGCGTTTTTCAAAACGTTTGCTCTCAATATTTAAATTTTGTGCTTCAAATAAATTATTGTTTTTTGCAAGCTGCTGATTGGCCCACAACCAACTTTCCTGTAATGTGTTTGGCCAACTTTGTCTAAGTGGCCCCAGTTACAGTAGTCTTATTGTGATATCAACACCAATATGATCAAATCTAATTAAAAAGCTGTTATAAAGAGAAAAAGATGTCATGTGTGGCATCTACCCCATAATGCAGTGTTGAGCTTACTATGGCATAAAGGAAGTATACTGTAATGCACCCCTAGTTTCCGTAAAACAACATGCCAAAAAGGGACATAACATTACGAGAAATATTTACCTTGGTAATGAGGCCATGAATGAAAAACACAGGGCTCACTCAAAATGTGTGCAACAATAGATGCTGCCATCACACTGGCACAGGAAGACCAACTCTCTGAAGGCAACTGAGAACCATCTGCATAATCAGCTATCCCTTTCACAATTAACCACTCAATTTGACAGTCAAATGCCGCTGCAAACACTCCTATAGAGCAACAAAGAAAATGGCACTTGAGTTAATGTTGAAGACAGTCCTACATCAATATAGCTTACATTATTTTGCCTAACTTTCTATAAAAAAGAAAAAAAAAATTGGAAGACAGATGAAGAATGTAGAGGATGTGAACTGTACTGCCTCCTTCCCAGTTGTGTCAGTTTGCATTGAGGTTATGGAAGGCTTGCACCTTAATTTTCTCTGGCAGACATGCTTCAGGCAGGTATTAGGACCTCTATTCGTCTTCAGTAGTGAACTGCTTTTCTGTAGCTTTTATTGCAGGGGAAAATGGGAAAAAAGCGGAAACCATGTCCTGTGACTCCCCTGTTCGCTGTCCCCTTTTTTTTGTTCAAGCACCTGTAGACTGGTTTGGGTGGGTGCCACTCACAGAGTTGTCATGGTTACCTTCCAGGCTCACTTGCGGCTCCTTTCAGTTTCACCATGCACCTTCCCCACTGAGACTATCCATGGCACCTTATAGAAAATCATCCGCAACTGAGAGAAATCTTTAAGGAGCCCCCCATCATCTCATATCGTAAGGGAAAATCCCTTAAGGACATCCTAGTTAAAGCTAAGCCACGAAGGCTTCATTAGAATTTATTCATCCGCGAACTGCAGGAGTCGTGTAGGCTTGTCAACACTTTTATCACTGTCGTACCTAGTCGTTACTCGGTTCTTGTGTATTTTTACTTCTGCTTCCTTTGGAATGGAAATTTTGTTTTTTGGAATTCGAATATGTGACGTGACTTTAAGTTCAAATTAAAGGTTCCATTTGGAATTTTGTGAAAGATTATGGTTGCATTGTTGACGATTAAGTGGCTTATTAGAGTGGAGAAGGTGAATTGAAGTTCAAATCATGTAATTTGTATTCTAGTTGGAATGGTGATTTGAACTTCAACATCAACGATGTCGAGTTTTCCCTTTATAGTTTCAACTTGTTCCAAGTAACTTCAAGTTCGAATGATGCTATTTCGACTCCGTTCATTGCGATTTCAAATTCATATGACAACATTTTTAATTTTTGAACTTCAAATTGTATTTTATTTTCAATTATTTTTGTCCGCAAATGTACACCATACAGCGGTCTCCATCACCAATCGAATATGGGGCAGTCTTGGGCTTTAGCATTATTTTACAGTACTTTCCCTATAGTCAATCATTTTGCTCATGTTGGTATGTTGCTTTTGCATTTTTTGCTCCCAGCCCTTCCTTCCCTTTGGATGTTTTTTAGTAAGTATCTGCACATTTCTCCACTGAAGGTCTCTGTGTGACAGTGCCTGCTCGGTCCCACTCATAGGGTTGTCATGGCTACTTTCTAGACGTGCTTGCCCCCCCCCCCCCCCTC
>BOPM01001203.1:62021-72761 GCA_022179025.1 Porites australiensis
CTTCCCCCCCCCCCCCCCCTTCAGTTTCACCAGGCACCTTTCCCACACCTATCTTTTGTCAATGGGTATAATTTGCAGATATAATTGTTGTAACAATAATTAGATTTAGATTGCTGTTACAATTATTGTAACAGCAATCTAAGCAATGATTGCAAATTACCTGAAAAAAAAATTAAGGGGGAGAGGGTTCAAGGGAATTTGAACCCATGGCCTTCGTGTTAGCATGACAGTGCTCTAACAACTAAGCAATGATGACCCATAAATTGGGAGCAGGCCCATCATTTCAGCAAAAAATTATGATAATATTAAGCTCAAACAAGCAAACAATCAATGCAATGCCTTGAAATTAACACTGAATCAAAAGCAACCAGCACATCTATAGAGTCAAAAGAGACCGGACTGCATACACTTCCTAAGGCTGGCTGCATATTAAAAAGTCTGCTCACCTTCTCCTTCATTTTCGATTGCCATAGCCTTAGGATTGGTTTCAGCAAGTTGATCATGCCGCCATTCAGCTCTGACTTGTTCCGGTCCACTCAGAAACTCAGCATCAGTATAAACTTGAACTTGCTGAGCTTCAGTGTTCTTCAAAGGTGCTTGCCAGCCATCAGCACAATTCTTAATGACATCCAGAAAGCGTTTGCTCATATAACTTCTCATACCAGTTGACTGCTCTTGATTGCTGGTCACTGCCTTTGATGCATATGTAGCTATTTTGGCAGATACAACAACATCTCCTAACTTGGATTTTGCAGGGTTGAGGCCACTACATGTTCCTACTGAAATGACTGCTTTGGGTCTTAGCACAGAGGTAGCATTCTTTACAGATACAAGAGCACCACCAGGACCAATACCATTTCTGTAACATCTTAGTAAAGCAACTTTCAGCTCCTCTTGACTTTCACCCACATCAGAAAAGTAAACATAGCCCAGACCATCAAACCAACGTCTATAGGGGTTTTTTAGGTCACTATAGCAAGCTAAGAACTCACAGTTTGTAACTGTAAGTAACAGAACATCAACAGGAAGATCAGCATCTTTTGATGGTTTGGTTACTGCTTTAACGTCAGCCAAGGATGGAAGAACTTTATCCAGTTCAGGAGGGTCCTTACCATGGTTATTTGAGGTGCTTGGAGCATTCGCGGAAGAAAAATGGAGACCAGTGGTAAGCTTACCATCACTGCCCTCTGATGCAAGAAAGAGAAAGAAATGAAAAAATAAAATACTCAAAGCTGGTTCAAAAGTCATAATTATAAAGGATTTTGGAAAATCTAGTTTTGCAGGCTGTTACACCAGCCTAATGTGAAGTGTATACAATTCATGTGGGTGCATGGCTGCAAAATAAATCAGTGGTGCAGTAAGAGCCATGACCCGGTTCCTCGAAAGATGATTAAGTTTAACCCAGGATTGGATTACGCCAAATTTTGAGCAAGGTTTTCTTGTCTACAAACAAGTAAGTCAAGGTTACAATTACCGTTGAGCCTTTACTCTGAAAAACAGTAATGATAACACAAAATGTTACCCTAAGCAATACACAGGAAGGTAAAAATAAATACAAAAATAGAATGAAATTTTAATCCTGGATAAGCACTAATCAGCCTTTCGGGAACTGGGCCCAGATGATTACCAGGGCTGTGCTCTAGCAGAGCCCGGTGGCCTTCCAGGTGCCCAATATTTTCTCTTAGGGCAACAAGAAAATCTTAGTTTTTTCATACAAATCATATGCTGAGTTCCCTAGATTTTACAAGTTCAGAGCACCAGGCTCCTTTTAACTGTCCTAATATAGAGCACAGCCTTTATTCAGCTGTGGGCGAGCTAGGGACCAGCGGCACACCCTAATTAAGAATGGTCTCAAATTTTGTGAGTGGCTTGACTATCCACCCTGACGATTTACTCATGTGAGAAACATAAAACCAGTAAAACCTTTGGACCTGCCATGTTTTAGGGCACTGAACTGAAGCACATGTGAGCCTTCCTGAGAAGACTGCTGGCAAGTCTTTGCCTTAAAACACATGTACATACACTGTGTGAATAATATTCAATTTAGCCTTCTCATGATAAATGCATTTAGTGAGTAATTAACTACGGGTGCACTTCTTACCTGCTTCAGTGATACTCATCTCGATCATCCTCTCTATGAGTTTATCACACTGTTTCTTCCAGCTTTACTTTTTTGAATATGCTCCATGCACCACTTCAGACTCTCCAAGACGCATCTCCCTGCCTTTCTGACGGACAGCTTTGATCGCATTTGCCCAATCTTTAGGATCTTCTGACTCTACCACACAGCTTGAACCATGCGGAACTTTCCTCAAAGCTTCTCCAAATCCAGAGTTCCCACTGACCAGCACAGGCAGACCAGCAGATAAAGCCTCAAGGGCAGCTAGACCAAAGCCCTCAGTTCGTGATGGCATTACAGCAAGATCTACTTCACAAAATAATTCAGCTAGCTTCTCCCTGCTTTCACTAAAACAACGCACTCTGAGTTGACTGCGGTCAATGCCTTGCTGGAGTAACATTTCTGCTACTTTCTCTTCTCCTCCACTTGTTGCTCCTACAAACACAAGTTTGTAAGTCGTGTCTTTCAACTCAGCAATGGCTTGGGCAGCAATGTCATATCCTTTCAGCTGGAAGTCTTCATTATTGCCACGCCCAAACACTAAAACACTGAATGAGCTTCTTTCTTCAGCGGCTTGATTAACAGCAGCAAACTCAGAGAAAATGCCTGGCGTAAGTTTGAAAACACGTTGATCCTTTCCAGATGGACGAAGATAACCTGAAAAAGCTTCAGCAAGCTTGGGTCCAACTGCTACAACTTGATCAGCTAATTTGCAGAGTTCAACCTCCACTTGGTGCTTCTTCTCACCTCTGGAAATGCATTTTTCATATCCTTTGTACATTCCAAGTTCTTCTGGAGCAGTGTGTACGACCTGAATCCACTTACAGTGAGCATGATCACGTTTTATACCCTGCACTTGCCGGCCAAGAACGGCCCCATGTCCTATCACACAGTCCACAACATGGTCTTCTGGTAGAAAGGACAACCAGTCAACTGGGTCATAACCTGCCATTTCTTCTGCTTCAATGAAATGAACATTGTGACTTGCAGCCACTTGTTTATCTTCTTCACTGCACTCAGGGAGATAAACACTGACCTCCACTCTGGGATGTTTTGCTAACTGAATGGCCAGCTCTCGGTTGATGGTTGACAAGCCTCCTTTTGTTGACCTCCATTCACTGCTTAACAGAGTTACTCTCAATTTCCTGCTGGAAGTGGAACTAGTATTGCTTTCATGGCCTTCCTGTGATGTAGAAGCCAAGCTAGTAAAGGATGAATCCTAAAAAGGAAAATATTATAGCAATTCAATTTTCAAAAAACAAAATTTATAACAACAATACAATACAATGTACTAAAATTGTGGGATGTGTTTAACTTTTACTTTCTTTGGTTTGCATATGTGCCCATTAATATCATACATAAGAACACTTTAAAATTAAATAGAAAGGATGCGGTGGTGTGGAACGTCCACATAATTCTCTGTTGTCTGCATGTTCTGCACATTTGGAGAAATTTCCTGCATAAAACTAACAAAGTTGCCAAACTTGCAATGGAAAAAATAAATGACTATTGTGGCTAAATGAAATTTAGGCTAAGTTAACAGTGACTTTGTTACAAATAGTTATGGTGAGTCCTGCAGGACTCATCTTGTGAAAAATCAGGATTCCCAGTCCAGGAACCAATGAGTCCCAGTTAAAAAAAAAGAAACGAGTCTGAAGATAAAATGCTTGTGCCTTTGATTGAAACCAGACAGTTAACCCGAAGACAGACTTCAAAACTCTGTATTACAGTATACTGAAATAAAAATATAGTCCTTCTCTTTTTAATCACAACAAAGGCTGAAAGAAATAATTCATTGTTAAACAACGGGATATAATAACTGCCACAGAAATTACAAGAACGGGATACTTCTACAAACACATGTTCGATTGACTGATCTTTGCATCCTACGGGACGCATGCCATGAATTATTTTACGTCTCTGGGGATTTTTATGCATCAGGGACGCAGGACGCAGAGGTAACAAAATTACTGAGTTAAACTTGAGATAATATGCTGGCAAGCAGTCTCTCACATGTGATTTTGAGGGGTGCTCTAGGGTTACGAAGGAACCATTGGGTTTTACAGCTTTTCAGCTGAGGTGAGCCCATTACGTTTGCATTGCTTCTTGTTGCTTGTGCTTCTTGGTCTGTTTTGCTCCCTTCGCTGCCCAAAGGTATTCTAGGTTCCACTGGTAAGCAGTGTGATGGTGCCCGGGTGGTTGCCACTCACAGGTCTGTCATGGTTACGCATTGCTCTCAGCCTCGGTTCTTTTGGGTACCTCCCCCCAAGTTCATCTTTGCTGATGAGTTTGAGCTGATTATTTCTTTTTCAGAGGGATAAAATTTAAATGATCCAGTTTTTTTTCTAAACATTGACCAAAACACACTGTTTCATTTGAACTGAAAATGGTTAAAAAACATCAATGGGACCAGAAACTAGTTTTGTTCTTACTACTCAGATTTTGTTTGGACAAAATCATTGGCATAGTGTTCCAAAAAATTTGGTTAGCAGGGCAAACATCACAGTCTACTGAGTCATCACAGAAGCACAGGCTACTCAAACAAACTATTTTTCTAAGGGGAATAATAAATCTGTTGTACACGCAGTACCGTTCAAAAGCAAGTTGACAAAAAAAATGATTCTTGATAGGCAGGTACAAAAGTCAGACCGGATCAACTCGGACCACCAGTCCGGGTCGGATCAACTGGGATAGACTCGGACCAACTCGGATCGGATAAAAAAATAAAAATAAAATAAAAATGGACTCGGATCAACTCGGAGCAATCAAAAAAATTAAATTAAATCAGCAAATTAAAAACTGAAAGTTTAACCCATTTGGGGGCTAAAAAAGGCCAGATCATCCTTTTTTTCTCTGTGGCTTTCAGGCGCCATTTTGTTTTACTAATGCCAGTTCCTCTCGGATCATGTTATAAACTCATGGTTGTGGTTGCGTTACACGACGTGCTCTGCTTCACAGATATGGATGACCTCGAGGAAGGTAAAATCTCAACCATCTTTCTCAATGAATTTGTTTCATTCCAAGAAACTGATAGTTTCAGTCACCTAGAATATATATTTGGTTATTTTTTTATTTTATTGCAGCTTTTTGTCACAAAGCAAAGACGTTGAGGTGAGCATGATCATAAGTTATGCGCATAAGTTTTGATTAATAAGTGTACTGAATTATTTATGAGAAAGGCATCAAAAGCCTGGTCTGTTGATCGCATTTACATAGTTACCGAAGAGTGTTTGTTTGTTTGTTCCCTTTTTTTTTTTCTGCAGGACTTCTGAAACTTAATTTTAATGATACACTAGAGAGCAGCAGACATACATTTCCAGTGAACATTTTCAACTTGGAAGGAGGAGAAACCACGCTCGCCGGGGACAAAGGAAATTTCCGTGCCCCGGGCAAGAATTGAACTCGCAACCCTCCGGTTCAGTGGTTGGAACGTCCGATAAACATGTAGTATTCGGAGGGTCATGAGTTCAATTCTCGCCATGGGTACGAAAATCATTGTCCCGGGCGAGCATGATTTCTCCTTCTTCCAAGTTGAAAATGTTCACTGGGAGTGTATGTGTGCTGCTCACTAGTGTATCATTAAAATTAATAAAAATAAAATTAATTTACCCAACCACGAGTTTGTGAGAAAAAAACAAAATGGCGGGTGAAAGTTAAGTGATACCGACTGATTTTATTTTTCTTTTTATAATCCAAGTTGATCCGAGTGCAATTTTATTTTATTTTTATTTTTTCATTTGATCCGAGTTGGTCCAAGTCAATCCGAGTTGATCCGACCGGGACTGGCAGTCCGAGTTGATCCGGTCCGACTTTTGTCCCTGCCTATTCTAGATTGCGTCTTGATTAATTCCCGATACTCGATTCCTGCGAGACTCATCAAACTGGAATGGCCTGAAGTAATTAAGTAATTTGCTGTCTACTCTCAATACTTGATTGTCGTGAGAATCTAAAACCTTCGTTCGGGCTTTGAGTAATCTTCTAACTAATTCTGTCACATATGAAGAAAATTTCTACCCTAAAAAATAACAAACTCGACCTACTCAGCATTTGATTCCAGTGAGAAACGCCTTAACTTTGCAAATTCAAACTAAGAACCAGTAGCAGCACAAGTACTTCAAGCTCATGAGCGAGAATAGCTGTTGCATAGCAGAATATTATAAAGGTTTCTACGGATCCGAGATTTCAGCAAATTGTTATTTTGGGGTCCAAAATAGTAAAAAAAACACACTCGGAAAATGCAAGCTTTGTTGTTGGCAGTAAAAAGTCATTGGCCTCAGAAAGTAAGTTCTTGAGGTGAAATCTATCTGGGGAGATGGAAATTGATGCTGATTACTGACCAGGCCAAAGCCCTAAATTGATTGTGTGAGTCGAGAAAAGTTTTCATGCGACGATTTATGTGGAGAAAGTTAGGGTTTTTCCGAGAAATTTGATTACATTTCACCCATGTTAAATGTGGAAATATATTATGAGTGGTTTTTGGAAGTGTTGTGATTGCTGTGAAAGTGATTTACTGTGTGATTTGGTGAAGACGTTGACCGACAAAACGCAGGTATGTGGTTGAGCTTGTATTACCAGAATACTGCCAAGTATAAAAACACTTAGTGAGTGTTTATTTTATGTGATTTTGTCTTAGAAAGCCAATTCTAGACAGTACTCAAAGATTAATGGCTTCTTAATCTGTTTTTGGCAGACACTTGCTACATGTATGGGCCTCCTAGCTGGTTTGACTGGCTAAAAGGTTATAATTTCTGGACGTTTCAAATGTTATTTATTTCATCACAAAATACTGTTACTTCTGCGAGAGAAATTTGCCATCTGTTGCCAGCAATAATAAATTTGTCATTGTTAAGCCTCAGCTGGTGACTTTTGAACACTAATTTCCATTCGACTTGGATGTCAAATTGTTGTAAAAATGTACAAGAAATTTCTTAAGCCATAAGACAGATATACATTGTATTTGTGGGAAAATAAAGGTGCCATCCTTACATTAAAAAAAAATGTTTTCATGCATGTTGATAGCTCCAAATTAAATACACTTTTCAGAATGCCCCAAATTTTTCCCAGGAAAGCCTTAAGACTCCCTCTATTGGTACCTTTTATTCTAGTCCTTAGTTGCCCCCTTCTTAATTTTTTTCTTCCTCTCTAATTTTTCTGGACAACTCTGATAGGCATTCTACTGTAGTCAGTGGGAGTAATTGAGAAGAAATAATTTACAGTCAAACCGACAAGTGAACACTTAAAATATTTCAGATATCATTATTATAATGTTATGAGCAATCACAGCAAAGATCAGCTGGCAGTAACACAAGCTTTAAGCGAATTCAAAACCACAAACAAAATACATTGTTGTTTCTTGCAGCAATTAGTTGCTCACCCCTGATTGAATTTTTTTCTTGCAGCATAATAACATTCCAGAAATTTTAGTGGAACTCACAGTTTTGCCAATTTGACTGCAAATCAATTTACAGTGTGAGGCTATTTTCTGCACAGTATGTCTTAACATTGCCACAAAATTTTTTTTTTCCACATCCTGTCAGATGCTCAGTGCTTTCACGGGCAAAAGAGTTGGAAATTAACAGGGCTGTCATTAAGGAGCGGGAGCTGGGGATTTCCCTGGCTACTATGAATGCGGCTCCCGCCGGCTACTTTCATAGGAAAATAGAAGAAAAATAGAACCAAAAGAAATCCCTGGCTGTTTGATTCCCCGCATACTTGTTGTATTTACCCGACAACTTGAAATCTTAGTGACATCCCTAAATTAACAATTATCTGCATCTGGCTGTTAACCACAACAGGTTAAGAATCAGGTTTAGGACGAAGAAATTTAACAGTAAAAACAAAAACCTAAAGCACCCTTTGAATAGCAAGTAACTTTAATTACCTTTTTAAGCCTGGACATCACAGGAAGCCTTGCCTCACAAGTTGGTAATTAACTACATGTACATTTCAGACCCTGTGCACAAATGAGTAATAAGTTTAGTAAATATACAGCTAACTGTAATTGTTGTTCTGCATGAGATTACATAATTTATAATAATAATAATAATTTAATAATGAATGCTAATTTTTTAATAAAGTTTACGTACAGGGCAACAAACCTGTCTAAGCCAGGGCCATGTTAGACACTTTAAGATTTAGCGAAAGGTTTCTCAGTTTTAAAAGTCAGATTTCTTTGCTACATGAACAGAAACTGTGACTGCAGGCCAGTTTATGTTTGGTTGCCCCTGTTTTGAGTGTGGTGCTTGCAATATCTGCCCTCACAGAAATAAAGTATACTTTACATGTAAGTATACTTCAAGTATACTTATATATGTGTTTCTCAGGGGAAAAAAGTATTAGAAGTATAATTCATTTGTAGCTTAAAAAAAGTATAAAATTAATTGAGTATATTAATGGCAAATGTATTTCATTTATACTTCAAATACTAAAGTGTACTTTAAGTATACTTAATTCTTCAAACTTCAGTGCTGGAGAAAAAACTTTCCCAAAGAAAAGTGTCCTTTACTATAAGTATACTTAAAAAATTAAAGACACAGCCTGAGAATATTATATGTTGGTATCAATTCAAAACAAAATTATACTAATAAAAGTATCCTAAAGGTATGCTTCAACTTGAAAATACAATTTCAGTGATCTTCATTGAGGAATAATTGAGATCATGTAATAATTTATTACTCCAGAGTGCTGAATTATTTTGGTTTCTAGGTGCACAGATGCAAAGACCACACATCAGTTAGTGTTCAACTTCATTAGAAGATCATCCACCAAATTGTCCATGTTTTCCATGAGCAAAATAGGCAAAATCCCACAGTTTCTTTATGGTCATTTCCTTAAGGTTCATTGTGGATTTTTTAGCATTTGGCTGCAAAAAATAATGGATTAATTAATTAAGGCCCGCGTCATTTTACTTCCTTTTTACGAGAATCCAAAGAAATAGAATGAAAACTTGAAGCAAAGCCATATGCAACCATCAGCCATCTTTTCATTTAGGAAAACGTGTAGGTGTTGAGTTACCCCTGACTTGCAGTGGGATAGAATCATATACAGGATCTTGAGGATTTCCTAATAGAGTCACGTATAAATCATTTGCAGGTTACCTAACTTCTACTAACCAACGATACAGATTCAAACCAAATGATAATTATTTTGTGCGTACAGCTTTGCTGACCATGTCTTTACACTTGAAATTGAATATATTCACCTTTGATGAAAACTGATAAAATTCAAATGCGAAGAAGGGACACATGAAATAATTTCAAATTCTCATTTGGTTTCACAACCCAAATAAGGGGCAATTCAGGAGCAGAATTAAGAAGTTCAGTAGGGCATTTTTCCTCCTTCATTAACAATAAGTTAATCCACTGCACAGTAACTTAAAACTAGCAAACATCTGTCTTACTATTGGTAATACACACATATAATTATATATATGTATTCAAGTACCTTAATTCATTGATGCACCATGAGCCTCACCCGTCAGTGGATCAAAAGCATTCACCTCAAGCATATTAAGAGCAATGTAATTTACATTCTGAAAAAAGGAAAATATCATAGTTCCTGAATTGTTTTGTTGCAAATCTTCTCTGAGATTGCATGAGCAAACTCCATTAAGCCACTATTTGATATTCAATAAAACAGTGAGCATTTAGTCCTTTGGGGTCAAATTTGAAATTAATTTTTCAGAGCAATCAAAAAAATGGTCTCAAATAAATAATAATAATAATAATAATAAAAACCTTTGCTCTGTTATTTAGCCAGTTCCAGAACAAAATAGCATATGCATAAACAGGCATTTAACTGCCTTGAGTTTGAGCTCATTATTTGCTCCATGAACAAATTTCTGTTCAAGCAAAACTTAGCTAGATAGTACATCTGCACATTCACCCAACCCCTATGAGGAGTTCACTGTCATAGGTTAAGCTTATTGACCAGGCTGCAACCAGCAGTGTTCTTTCTCGAGAGAGGAACTTAAGAGAGAGAACCCTGGGAAAGAGGTTGATAAAAAAATTACACCAATTCTAAAATTGTCTCTAAAACAAATTACTAACTGTTTTGTAATAATTTATAGTAATATTTTAGTATTACAAAAGAAGTGTAAACAAAATATCTCCATGCCACATTTTACCTGAGCCTAGACCAACTCTGTTATTTGCAGGTAGTTTGTATTTTAAATAATTTACTTTATGGCTGAATCAGTGAGTTGGTAAGATAAAGACAATTTTGTTCTGATTAGCAGCTCCACGATTTGCAGGTAGTCTGCATCAATAAAGTTCCATCACCATCTGTGCATGTGGACTGCAAAGCCAGAAGTCTACATAATAGTTTAAAAATGCTCCCATAGGGTTAAAAAGAAAACACAAATCAAATTTTACCAGGTAGCACCAATCATAATATTTTTTGAGCAATTTTTGCAGGAATAGCATTAAAACTTGAAAAAATGACCCAGATTTTTCAAGTTTCAATCCATGTCCATTCTTGCCATCCTTTGCCACGGAGGACAAGAAACAGTTACAATATTGTACAATGCCTAAATATAGGTCTCAAAAAATAACAAAACTAGACCATTATTTTTGGATTTCAATTGCTGCAAAAAAAGGTTTTGCTTTTTAAAAAGATAGCAA
>BOPM01001204.1:41780-54362 GCA_022179025.1 Porites australiensis
TGAGACATTCATCATTTTGGAGGCCTTTTTATTTTAAATCTTTCAAAAATGCTAAAATTTGCCGCTACACTTACCGCAAAATGACAACGAAAACGAAGTATCAGCTTTTTAGTAAAAACGTTTGTTAAAAACATAAATGACGGTAAGGATGTGAGGTAATCCAAGAACTATAAGTAATCTTAACTGTTTGTTCTCAATGCACAATTGAAAATGAGTGAATTTAAGTAAAATGGCCGGTTTCAATATAAGCTTAAGCTTAAATGAAAGGCAAAGTAGCTCCGACAAAAAGCACAACTAAAGCTTACGTCTCGTTCTGTTTTTCCCTTTCCGCTGTTGTTTCGCCGGCCCTCTACCGTTTTCTTCATCGACAGTGAAACAAACGAAAATATTCCACTCCATTTCCGAAATGTTTTTCACTTTTTTAGCGAGAAAAACTCTTTGAGTAAAACTTTTCTCGTTGAATGTGTGAGAAGCGGCGCTGCAAGCTGCAATAAAAGGCGTGAATTTGGCGCGAAACTCACACACCTCTGTGGCTTCTGATTGGACGTATCATTTTTCTCACACGTGAAAAAACATCGTTCGCGATTCTGATTGGACGTATTATTTTTTTCACGTGTGAAAACCATCGTTCGCTCCTCTGATTGGCTAGAACTAATTTGCGTACGAAAAATTACGACATACAGCGTATGCAAATATGGCGGATCTCTCGGTCGGCCCGGGTCTAGTTGCGCGAAAGCGAGGCTAGTGAGGCCTCAATAGTTTTGTTTTGACTGCGCGTCTTGGCGATTCAGTCGATGAATATGGTTTCCTTCGAGTTGTTACGTGCTTAAGAGCCATCAAACAGGAAATGTAACTCCAGCAGAGACGAAAGTTGATTATCTTCGCTTTGCCAAGGTTCTTTACGAAGAAAGAAATGGATTTCAGTGGTTCGGCGCGGCAAATGGAGCTGAATGGAGGCACTTTTCTATCACGGAGTTAAAAGAACGAAAGTTTGCTCGCTTCACTTCAGAAGAGAAGACTCACCAAACTATTAGAATGGGCGAATAAATGAAAGATTCATGGTTCAAGTTTGCTTTGTCCGTTCTCTTGCCAAGGAAAGGTAAATATCCTCGAGAACGAGTGAAACAGCCGTCGCGACTTACTAATCTTTAGGCACTCTCAGGGATACAAAGACAGTCAACAAGGCCGAATGTTTTCACGGTCTTCACGATACTGTGTTCAAGAGTTTGGACAGTGCCATAAAAGAAGCAATTTTTGGAAAATCGCTGTTAGTTTATCTCGAAACCATTCGACAAGTTGCTAAAATAGATCACGCGCAAGGTCAAATACAATGCTCGAATACTTGCACGCTCTTTCTCTGCCAGAACCTTTTTCCTTCTTCTTACTTTCTTAGTTGGCAACGGTTCCTCTGTTAGTTTTTTCAGTGGGCTTTGGTCAAGGACTGTTCTTGAAATATGTCGCTTTCTTCTGGTTCTTACATAATTTCACAGGCCACGCCTGTAGGATTAACAGGCGATTGTTATTGTTGTTGTTGTATTTTAATGCAGCTGTTTTTAGCGTGAAATCTAAAAGATCTTACAGTCCAAAGCGGATGCTCCCGTTCTCGAGAATGTTCACCTTTTGTTGGATAAATAGCAGAGCATGCAAACATCTTAGAACAGCACCATCCGTTGTGAAAATTATTTCATTCAAATACTTTCGTGAGTCCTCTCATCTAAAGCAAGTGTTGGAGCACACTTTCGCTGTAAAGTGCTTCCCATCGCCGCGCTGAATCGGGAAGGTAAAGGCTATTCCAGCTAGAGTAAAATCTTCTTTTTGGTGGCCCTCAGGCATGCAACAACTCGAAGCAAACCATATCGATCGACTCAATCGCTAAGGTGCGCAGTCAAAACAAAACTCTTGAGGCATCACTAGCCTCGCTTTCGCGCAACTAGACCGGGGCCGGCCGAGAGGTCCGCCATATTTGCATTCGGTGTATAGCTTTTTGGTGAGTATTTCTCAGTATGTATGTAATAATTCTGTTTATTATATACATACTGAGAAACTCATATACGCAGTATTTTTGATATGTCAACAACTCGTGCGTAAATACCGTACGCCAGCACTTTCCGTGAAGTATTCTCTATATACTGAACCTCAGCAAAACTAAACCTCTTGAGTGGAAAAGATACATTGACGATATTTTCTCTTTGTGGAGAACTGAGAGAAAGGGGATAGATGAATTCATAATTGCTCTTGCAAACAGGCATCACCTTTCAATCAAATTTACGGCTGAAATATGTGATAAAGAGATTAACTTTCTGGATACGACTGTTTACAAAGGCGAGAGATTTCACAACCAAGGAATCCTTGACATCCGCACACATTTTAAACCTGCGGAGACTTTTCAATACACGCATTTCTCTTCCTGTAACCCTCACGGGGTCAGAAAAGGTCTCATAAAGGGCGAAGCCCTTAGACTTCTGAGAACTAACTCCTCAGCTAAATCCTTCAATGAGAACATCTACAACTTCAAAAAACGCCTTCGCGCTAGAGGTTACCCTCACAATCTCATAGAAAAAATCACCTCTGACGTTAAATTTACTGAACGGAAGTCAGCTTTACAAAAGAACAATGAAGTGAGAAAGAAAATTCTGCCTTCCGTTACCACGTACCACCCTGCTTTGTCGAACCTTAAAAACATTTTAATGAGCGAATGGCACTTAATTCAAGATCAACCACTACCGAGAGAAATATACAACGAGCCTCCCATCATTTCATATAAAAAGGCAAAATGGCTGGGAGATATCCTCGTTAGAGCAAAACTATAAGGTCACGTATCACACTACCACGAGCTTATGAGTCGTGTTTGGCCTGTCAACACCTTCCACCTAAATCAAATATCCACACAGATATATATCCTGGGTCATCTTTTCCTCTACATTTATTTATAATCTTTCCCCCGCCCCCCTTTTTTGGGGGGAGGGGGGGGGGTTGGGTGGAAGGGGAGGGGTGTTATTTACGAGCTTGTTGCGCATTAAAAAAGAGGGTTCGTTAATTCTGTCAACCTACGAATTCTCGAACTTTGTACTCGATCAAGAGCTCCTCCTTCTCCGTCCAATTCATTTCTTTTCCTGACGAAACTTTGAGCCGTTTGTGTTTAGCGACGACGACGAAGAAAATATTATAAAAAAAGATTCAAAAATCTTTATAAATCTATTTCCTGGGCATCTTTTGTTCTTCATTTATTCATTCTCTTTTTTAAGACGGGGTGGGTGGGTGGGTGGGTGGATGGGAGCAGGGAGGGGTTTAAGAAAAGAATACATATCCTAACCGGGCCCGGTTCCGGGGCCGGGTTGTAGGGGTCGGCCATGAAAAATACGAAAGTTACCGGGGTCCGACTAACTAACGAAATGAAGCCGGCCCCGATGGATCATCACATCGGGAGGCGGTTATAAGGCGGGTCCGGAACTTAAAATTGATGACGTGTTCGGTATTGAAGCGGGGTCCAGTTTCTAGAAAAGATGAAGGGGTAGGTTAATGTGGTCTGTTTACCGGGTACGGGTTTGATGACTAAATAACGAACTCGTTGGACACAAAGTTTTGGGAGTATGAAAGATACCGGGTCCGTTTTATTATTGTCGTGCCCTATCTAATAAAAGGAGTACGGTTATAAGAAACCGGGCTCGGTTGCCCAGAAACATAACATAAATTGATCCAAAAGATGAAGGGGTAGGTTAATGCGGTCTGTTTACCGGGTACGGGTTTGTTGACTAGTTGACGGGCTCTTTGGACACAAAGTTTTGGGGGATCAATTTATATTCAGTATATTTCCCTGGGGAACTTTTGTAGGTCGGCAAGAAAAGTTTGTTTTCCGTATATATGTTTACATTTTAACGATGAAAACAATGAAAACGTATAAAATATACGCTATTCGACTGCTTTACTGGTACAATACTAGCTTGGAAAGGGCGTTATTTTTTTGGAATTCCACAGTCATACTGAAAAACTTAACTCGGCCTTGTTGGCTTAATTTTAAAATGTTGCATCTTTCGATTCGTGCAGCGAAATTCGCCGTTACTTTCCTTTGAAATCGCGGCATCTCTCTAAAAATCCAAGCCGCGCTCAAACTACACAAAACGATCAGTCTTGTTACCTCAGTTTTGTATCTCTGATAAACCAATGAAACGGAAATCAATAGCTAGTGAAATGGTATTCCTATTAAAATACCGTAAAATGCCGAAATTTCGAGGGGCTTATCTTTTTTGGAGGGACTTATATTCGGGGGGGCTTATGTACGGAGGGAAATTGGCCCTTAAAAATTGATTGGGTTAGCCTTGTTCTTGGAAGAAAATTTACCGTTTTCCTTTGTTTTACTTTGTATTTGAGGGCGCTTTCTAAGTACAAGCCCCCCGGGTTAATGAGTCGAGCTTTAAAAAAATAATAATAATTAGAAAATTTTTAAGGGGGTGGGTGGGGGGTAGGTGGATAGGAGGGGAGGGGTTTAATTAAAAACCAAAGAAAGGAATACATATCCTACCCGGGCCGGTCCCGGGGCCGGGTTATAGGGGTCGACCATTAAAAACACGGAAGTTACGGGATCCGACTACCTAACGAAATGGAGCCGGGCCCGATGGATCATCAAAAAACCGAGACGGTTATAAAGCGGGTCCGGAACTTAAAATTGATGACGGGCTCGGTATTGAAGCAGGGGCCAGTTTCTGGAAAAGATGAAGGGGTAGGTTAATGTGGTCTGTTACAAAGTTTTGAGGGTATGAAGGATACCGGGTCCGTTTTATTAATGTTGTGCCCTATCGGTTATAAGAAACCGGGCTCGGTTGCCCAGAAACATAAATTGATTGATCCGAAACATAAATTGATCCTCCCGATGTGATGATCCATCGGGCCCGGCTTCATTTCGTTAGTTAGTCGGACCCTGGTAACTTTCGTGTTTTTAATGGTCGACCCCTATAACCGCTAGTGTGATTTTGGACACTAGCAACTCAAAGTTTTGTCAGGAAAAGGAAACGGATTGAGAAGAAAGGAGGGGCTCTTGATCGAAGGAAAACTATTGTCGCATACCAGGTTGACAAAATTGACAATTTTTTTTTTTGGAATGTCCAACAAGCTCGTTAATGACACCCCTTTTAAGGAAATAATAACGAGTAGAGGATGTTTATCACGTTCTATTTTTTTTATCATTATTTTGGTCGCTTGTAAAGGCGGTTATTTCTACGTCTGGGGTGTTGAGGTAAAGATTAAAGTGTTGTGTTGGATATGTTACGTAAAAACAATTCAACGCATTGCAACCACCCTCCTCTCATCCTGACCATAAAATAGCGATAACTCAAAATGGTGTTTATTGTACTTTATTCAAGTGGTACGTTCGTTCACACTTCTCTAACTCATTAAAACTTTGGTTGGACCACGCGCCTTGACACCTTTTATATTCTCTGCTCTAAGTTTTAAGCGAATCTCATTCACTTTGCTAACTTAAACAAAAATCTGTTTCGATTAGCGATTTCAATGCCTGTAAAGGAATTCGGTCATGAAGGTATTACTAGTTTTGCAAAATTTTTACGGTGGTAGCTGGAAACAGTTCAATCACAGTTTCTTTTGATCCTATACTTATAAACACTTACAAACACCTATTTTCTACATATGAATGCTATGGTTCTTGCTTAAACTTAATTGAATCGATCTTTTCGGTATAAATAGAAGCACTGTGTAAGCTAAGGGATTTATTACATAGTATATTCAGTTTTAGTTCTGGTCAAGCTTGTCACTGTTACACAGAAGGAGATTAAACCAAGTTCAGCTTCAACATCTGTACCCCCACACTGTAAAAGCAAGAAGGTTTCTGGTCAGTGATGAGTCAGGGAACGCATATATGAGGGAGATAAAGGACCAAACAGATGGACAGACTTACGACAGACAAGCCTCGTTTCAATTTCTTCATGACCCTGACATGGTGACCGAGAAAAGTGTACACACGCTCAGAGAAGATAAAATCTTTCCACGCAGAATTTATGAAATACAGGAAGCTGTTACTTGTACTTCAACAAAGATGTGAATAGATGGAAATAAGCCGGCACCCAAGACTAGATACAGCGAAAAAAGCGAATTTTTTTTCTACAGTCAACCTGTTACTTTTACTTTTACTCTGACAAAAATGTGAATAGAACTGAATTAGACCCTGAAGTGAATGGCTGGACAATGGCTGGCACCCAAGGCCATGCATGTGAGAGTACATAAACCGTATTCACAAATGGCGGACACGCGGGAAAAAACTGGTGCCTAGTCATGAAAGCGAGGCGTTGGAGGGTAAACAAAAATTGCAAATGAAGACTTTCAGTGAACTTGCAGAGTGTTTAGCACGGATTCTACGTAAAACAACTTTGTATGGACGTCTTTTTAAATGCAATGACGTGGGACGTGTTCTGCTTTTAATGTTTAGTACTGATTTGCTGTTTGCAATCAAAAGGGACGCGTATATCTTCAAGGAAACAGGATGATTTTGTAGGTTGCCGAAGCCTCAGAAGCTCGACAAGTGGGCGATGGCTGGAGAAAAGCGTCAAACGTGTTGGCCCAAACTTCACGCTGAAACCGAATACGAAAGCCAGCTCACTGCAATTCCGTAATACAGAATTAAAAACAGATATTGGTGGCAAGAAAAAAAGAAATAAGCGACGGATATATGGCCTACTTGTCAACGGAAGAGACCTCCGCCATTACACAAAACGCAAATCACCGCCACATTGGAAGTCACAATGTTATGCGCACTAAGTGATGCGCAGTGAAAAACAAAGAAACTAAAAACTTTGTTAGTTGTCAGTGACTGTAGGATGATTACCTAGACTTCTCTCATCCTCTTGCTGTCTGGTTCACTGTGTCCGGCTCGCTGCCTTTCAAATTCCTTTCATTTTTGTTCTTCTTTCTGTTCTTTTTCTTTTTTCCTTTTGCATCTACACAAGAAAAACATTATGGATTGAGTAAGTGAACGAACTGAGCTTACTAGAAAATTGCTTAGGACGCTGCGCTAGGATTTCAGAGACACAAGACTGCACTTGAGACAATTACTGGCTAAATAGGGAAACTTGTAAAAAGGGCATTAACTTTAGACGATTACGCACTGTTTACTACATACAGTCGACTCTGTCTTAACGGACACCTCTGTAAAACGGACACTTAGAGTTGGTCCCTGCCTGAAGTATGACAGTAGAAGAGGTTCATACTCCCTCTTAGTACACAGCGTGAATAGTCTGTTTAACTCTGTAGTGTTAAGTTTCTAATTTACTTGCATATGCTTTGTCAGTTGTTATTTAACAAAACTTGGGACCCGATTACCCAGAAACCGGTAACCATCCCTTAGTTCTATGTAAATATCAGATTCAGCTCATGAAAAGATCAGCGTCTGAACCGGGCCTAAGTGTCTTCTCATCGGCTCCATACTGGCGTAGTTAAGACACAATTAAGTCGTGCGTCAGGGTCGATGTCAAAGCTTTACTTATTATAAGTCCATGGAGACCAGACCGACGATCTTGCGGTTATCTAGTTCTCTTTTCCATTGTTTGGTCTATTTTATGAACAGATGTTGTTTGTCCAAGTTTCCATTGCTGGGTATTAATTTGATCCTTTCTTAATGCTATGGTTGACCAGTGTGCAGAAAGGGTAACCGTCAACAGAGTGATTTGCCGCCAGTGGCGGGATGTCGAGGGATGAGATCTCAGCCAGTGGCTTTGTTAGGTTCTACTTTGGATAACACTTCTTTAACTTACGTAGCATTAAAATTAGTAAGAGATATGACCAAACATTTACAGTCTCAGGTCGGTTCAGTGCTGGGGTGGTGTGAGATAAGTAAGGCGAAACATGTCTCGCATCTTTTTTTACTGCCCGGTCTCGCACACTCGAAGTTCATCTTTGATGATTTGCACAGTTTTTCAGGGTCAATACCTCTCAAGTTTGAGCATAAACTACGTCGCCATAAACATGATGATTTGGAGAAAATTCCACCACAGTTGTATTAGGTATAGCCTGAATTTCATCCGATTACTTCGAGTCGTTAACGTCTGAATCGACCGGCCGTTAATACCGTCCAGTGACGTCACTACTCCTTGAGCTTTGCTTTAATTCATGCAAATATTTCAAGTGGCAAACCGAGAAATAGCGTTTGGAAATGTCTGCATGATACAGAATTACTTTATTTTTTTCGATCGTAGTTCATGTTTAACGTTCAAACTATCAACTGCATGCAGTACAACTCTGAACCGATTGTACTGAATTCTATAATCAAACTCGGTCGCAATCACGCAATGAAATAAACACACACACGGATCACTTTAATTAGTTCAAAAACACAATGATTTGCTTTTATTGAAAAGAAGCTGTTTGGTCCTTAACGAAGAAAAAAACAAGGAAACAAGAAAGAAAAGCTAACAGAATCATTACACTTGACGGTAAAAATAGCAACAGAAGGTCGAATTATAATATTGATCTCAGAAAACTTCGCGTAAACAAAATCACCGGCCACCGAAACCACAAAGGGGCTCCAAATGAAAAACCTACCAACTTTCGGTAATGATTATTCATTCGCAGTTCAATTTAGCATTTCAGTTTCGAAGACAAGGGCAATTTTGCTGTTTATGATAAAGATTAAGCTTATCGAAATATTTGAACTACACGAAAGAATGTCAGGGATACGATCCGTTGAATATCAAGCCACAATTCCGCTAAAATTTTTCATAATTATGCGAATGTTTCGACAATCACTACCCGGTTTTCGGGTAGTGAGTGACGTCACTGGACGGCATTAACGGCCGGTCGATTCAGACGTTGTTGAGAGGAGAAAACGACTCGAAGCAATCGGATGAATTTCAGGCTATATTAGGTAAAGACTAAAATTTATTATGATCAGGGTTGCAATAACATCGGAGTTGACATAGCAATGAAATGACGCCATTACCATATTTGACCTGCAGCAGCATTTCTCATAGCCTCCCACGCAGACGTTCGTAGGGGTTCGTCACGCTTTCCTGCCCCACTAAGTAGACTATATTTTTCAACACTGGGAACTGTTCTTCCAAAATCGTTCACGGTAGGAAACAGTGGTCGAGTGAAACAGGAAAATAGGCTTTATCAACTGGGTTCGGCACTGTTAATGAACCACCACAAAAATATTTGAAAGCTAACGTTTCGAACACTAGCTCATTCTTGAGAACAATGGAGCATAAAACTTAGATTTCAATCTTTAGGCTAGAGTAAAATATCACATGTCTCCGCTTCACATTGAAAACGTTGTTGATATCTCTATTTATATTTCAACAAGTATTGTCGAATAATAACTAACGCCGCCCTCGACCCACGGCCGGCCGAGACATCCTTGTTTTGGAGGAAGTAGAATTAATTGTAAAACGAGCTTCATTAATACAATGCCCATGAAAGTATTGTCTCACGCCTTCAAATGACTATTATCAAAAATGAACAATAAGCGTATAATTAAATAAGATAAAATGCCTAATGTTTCCGAGAAAGAGCCTCGGTTTCCTGTGGTCTCCATTCACGACTCCATCCGCTACTACCTGATTTCCGTGAAGTGCTGCATGCCAGAATCATGCTGTGTTTATGCAAATATTTTCTAGCCTGCATAGCATGGCGGTTTTGTCGGGAGCACGACTGAGCTGCGAAGCCGCTAGAAAAATAAAAACCGGTTTTTCAAGTTGGTCCCGCCCCAATCTTCTCACGGTTTTTTCTGCCCCCGCCCACTTTTATTATTCAGCGCGCCCAACCAAAACCGCCATGCTACGCAGGCCAATATTTTCCGCCTGTGCTAAAGATCAGAGGCGTCCTTTAGATTTTTGCTTTTCGTCATGCCACTCAAAGATGTTTTCAAAAATTTCAAAAAAAGCAAGGCCACTATACAAGAAATACACCTCGATACAATCCGTTGTTTTAATCAACTCGTTGAAAAGCTGTCTGGTCCGCGTGATGCAGAATTAAAAGTGGAGTTAACTCAAGCGACGTCTTCACTGGCGACCGGAGCTGGATCAGGAGATGCAGCGGAAGAAACAGCTTCAATCGGCGATATTCAGTTTTGTTCATCTCCAACGGTCGCACACTGCGACATCCAATGCGACTTCGGCGAACCTCTGTCTCAGCTATTGTATACCACCGAGGAAAGAGAGAAAGTTAAGTCGCTTTTCACCGAGGAGCCAGCTCTGATTTTTGTCGGTCAGACGAACTGCGGTAAGAGCTCCATCATCAATGAGCTTCTGGGATGCAAGGTAATTCCTACCTCGGAGCAACCCAGCACCGCAAGGATTGTACGTCTCCACTACGCCAAGGAACCGTTATGCCGTCTTACCGACAAGGATGGAAAAATATTAGAGGTATAGTGCATATATAAACACAACCCAACACACTCAACATTTATCAAGTTTTCTATTTCTTCTCTTTACACAATAAATTACTGTAAAATATGTTAACCCTCGGACGTACACGCAAATTCATACCCCCAGTTTTTGATATGTTGCAGTATTTCGAAACGATTTTACCTTAAGTTGAAAGCCTTCCATCTTCTTAACAAGATGAGGTATATTTTATAGGTGGTGGCACTGCTGGAGGCCTTTGACGTCACCAATAATGGTCGCCATCTTAGCCGACACTTCGGATTTTACCGAGAATTAGAAATCAGGCTAAAACAAACAACAACAAGAACAGTCTGTTCAAGAACCAAATAATTTACGACTATGTTACCCACAATTAGCGGAGCTTTTCTAGGTGGGCAACAAAACAATAATTGTCTCCTATAAAGTCGGCAAAAGAACGGTAAGTAAAGAGAAAGCAAAAACCTCCAGAAATGAAATGAATTAAACTTTTTTAGCTTTAAATAAAAACTAACACATAACTAAGCACTTTACATGATTTTAGCCACAATATGTACTTTTATTGTTGAAAGAAGTTTATAAAAAACATGTATTTTCACGCAAAAATGGCTTGACCACCTGTTACTTACGACATCATCTCTCGTCACCATAGCAACTGACCATCACTGAACTTGTCTCAAAATGTGCGCGAGAGATGAACAAACATCTACTGAAAACGTCAGGTGCTGATGTTTTATCATTTAGGAAAACACTGAGAAAAACTTTAAGGGGGGGGTGGCATCCACCGCTCCCGCCCCCAACCCCTTGTACGTCCAAGGGTCAAATTTTAATACTGAGATTTCTTATGTTACCTGGTGAGTAATCCCCCCGGCGCTCCAGGCACCTCTCGGGAAAAGTCCAGCCCTTTGGATCAGGGGATTGGGAATTATTCTTAGAGGTTCTATCCCGAAGAGCTCCCGAGGTAAGGGGCGAGGCAAATCAAAAATGGCTTTTCGTCTCGCTTGACAAAGCAGCCGACATTTCGTGACGCCAAAACTGTTTTTTTTCTTTTTTTTTTTTCAATTATTTTTCGGGGAAAACCAGTGGTGGCGTCATGAAATGTCGGCTGTTTTCTTAGGCGATTTCTTTTCATTCTTGTGAAATACGTCATAATGTCGCCGGGCCGCGTGGAGAAGACTCCGTAGCCTGTTCCAGGCTGCAAGATAGTGGGGGAAACGGATCAAAAAAAAAAAAGTGCGAAAAACCCCTTAAGGACTTGGTGGGAGAGAGTGAGGTAGAGCCTGTAAGCAATGTTTTAAATACCTCATTCTGGTATACCAGCTCCTAGTATATCCTCTAATTGTTTTATTTCTGAAAGTTTATTTGAACGCTTATTTGTAGCGGAACTTTTAAAGCAGCATCGTTTTTGAGTGTGGCACCTTAACCGAAAGTGAGCTTTTTTCTCTTTTTTAATATGCCTTGACGCCAACAAATTTGTATGGCCATAAGGTGTCTTCACTCTTATAGAGACGATTTGCCCAAAAGTTTGTTTTAAATCACAGGTCAAGAGTGCAACAAGTCCACTTCCGGTTGACGTGCTTCGCTCAAAAACATGGCTGCTTAAAACTCCCTATTCACTTGGTTTCGCCCGCGTTGAATAAAAAAACATCGCGAGCAGATCAGCCGCGCATGGTTTCAGTGAATCAAATTCTGGATAATTGTCTCTTTTGATTTCCCAAATATTGATGCGCTTATTTGAGCAACAGCTGGGCTGCTCAATTTGACCAGGAGAAAAGACATTTTCGCGATGCTACCCACCGGTTTCGGAAAGAGCATAATTTTTCAGTTATTTCCTCGTTTTGAAGGAATGTCATCAAAAATCGTTGTTTCAGCTTCGTTTTCGATTATGAGACATCAGGTCGAACAGTTGAAATGAGCAGGGCTCTCGGCTAAAACCATAGGAATTGGAGAAGAATCGGACGAGGAACAGGAAAAAGTTAAAAAGGTCAATGCGAAATTGTTTTAGGAAGCCCTGAGAGCTGGCTTCCCAAATCATGACTGAAGTAACCCGAAGAGAGAAAATTGGGCCAGTAGTCGGCTGCACTGGCTTTAGATAAGGTGACTCTGTGACAATGGCACGTTTGACTATTCATATGGTTAGGGATGGACCTTTAGAAAAGTGATTGGCGGGGGGGGGGGGGGGGGGGGGGGGGGAGAGGGGGGGGGGGGGGGGGGGGGGGGG
>BOPM01001204.1:54372-64372 GCA_022179025.1 Porites australiensis
CCACCCCCCCCCCCCCCCCGCGCGCGCCCCCCTTATCTGAGGGTCTCAATGGGGTTAACCGATAGGCGTAAAATGGCTAAAAATTTAGTCGATAGCCGTAAAAATTGAAAAATTTTAACCGTTAGCCGTAAATGGAGTAAAAAAAGAGTTAACCGTATAAGAAACTGTTCCCTAGATTTGCTACTTTTAAGGGAGGTACTAAACTCACTTATGGTTGCCTTTTTTATTTTTCGGCTAGTGTGACTCCGTACGCACGTTAGGCGAAGTGCCTTTTAGGTGTTGACCAAGACCTCGGCTCCATTTCCGCCACTCTCTCGGGGAACTAATTTTTTCCATAGCGAAAGTGTGGCTTCTTGCTGGAGATTAATATTTGCGATTTTCAGGAGACCTTGCCCTCGAAACACTAGTGAAACAACACGCGGAGATGTCACTGTTTGTAACACACGTTGCCGATTTCCCTTTTTTTTTTCTATTCCGTAGTTCAAATTAAGAAGTATTACCTATCTGACGCGAATCATCAAAGGGATAACCTGTCTCACACGAATAATCCGTCTCTAGTGTGAAAACAGCCATTTCTGTTATAATGAATGTCGCTCCCGCGGCCTTAAGTTGGGCATTTGCGTGTCCGCTTTTGCTTTTTCACAAAGATTATTTTCTAATTGACTATTGACATTTCTATGTGTAAAATAATATTAGAAGTGAAATACTTTATAAAAAGTATGATCTATCAAATGTTAAAATTTTCCAAAGGAATAGCTTGTTTCATCCCGAGATGATCCGAAGACTTTTATTTTGATTTTAAGATACAAGAAATACAAGTTAATTAATATTTAACTTTTTGAAACAAAAGAAGTTAATTTTAACTTTTTTGTTAACCGATAGCCGTAAAAGAGCCAAAATTTTAGCCGATAACCGTAAAAGCCACCACCCCATTGAGACCCTCGGAAATTATTAATAAAAATATATATTGCTACGGATTTTGGCAAAAAAAAATATGTCCAAAGAGAATCTGTGCAGGTAAGACTATTACAGATCAACTATGAAGTAAATGACAAGTCCAGATTGGAAAGAAAACGTGATTTCTTTTAATCTCAACATGACTTATGAGTCACTACTATAAAAGACTACCTTGATTGATACAGTTATATGCCAGACACTGAAATTGAAGAGTTCAACATTTTACCTGTTTTGTTGGTTTTCACATGACGTCACTAAAATTAAAACTACAAAACTATCGATCCTATTGAGATTTTACTTTAATGGTGTATTAGAGCAGCTGAAAACTAATTTTCAAACAAATTTTCGCTTCAAAAGGGTTCTTGGTTTTGTAACAGAGTACGCTTGAATATCTAAGCTTTTGCGTGACGCAACATTTACATAACGGCCGAGAGAGCTGTCATTTAGGTCAAAAAAGTGCCTTTTTTCGAGGAATTTTGCTATCTAAACAGTTCAAGTATTAGAAAAAGTATTACTTTAATGTGTATAAGTTCCTCTAGGAGTAAATTCACGCATTGGTAGCAAAACTCGGTAACAGATGTTTCTGTTGGTTTCCGTCCGCCATGTTGGAGCCCATCTGGTAGGCTCGATTTCCGCCGTCTCCCGGGGCCGGTCTTTGATCCTCCCCGAAGAGAGACGGCTGGACGCGTGACCCGTTGACCTTGTCTGTGACGTAATTGGAAAATTGATAATTTAGGCGTCTCCGATGTCACTGGAAGTGAAAACGGTTTCCAATTTTCTTATTTATTTGGCTCAAAATTGCATCAAGTGCTCCCTTACCCACCCAAATGACTTTCGAAATAGCCTTTTCGGTGCATTTCCATACATTGTGAAAAATATTCTTTGATACATTTCTGTACACGGCGACGTGTAGTTAATTTTCTTTGACCTCGAATATTGGTTGTGTCTTCTCTGGGTCCGAACTGACTGATTCACGGAAGCGGACCAAATTAAATCGAAAAGTTTCTGATTTACCAGACAGAATTTCCAGCGTATTGAATGTTCCTCTGTCAAATATAAACGTGGACGGCTACATCTGTAACGAACGCAGTTATCGAGACCTAAAGCGCCTTGAAAAGATCCTTGAAGATGCAAAATCTCTCCAACGACAATCATTAAAAGAAAAGTTCACAACAAACAATCGAACAAAACGTTGAGTTCCTTCCGACTCTAGAATTTTGCCTAGTGTCTCCGGGCCGTCCAAATTGCTTCGCCATGCGATGGATCAAGAGGGATGTGAATATTTTATGCTACAATCTTTGCCAGACGAAAATCTGCAGGCGGTAACATGATTGGCTTAAACCAACAGAGGAAATCGCACGCGTCCAGCCGCTCTTTCGGGGGATGAGTGCGGGCTCATTTTCCCGAACAGCAGCTGGGAATCGAGAGCCTACTCATCTGGATGAGCTCCAGCATGGTGTCCCCATACAAAGCTCTATAAATTTGGGTAAAACATTTCCTCGGATATCTCGTATACGAATCATTCCTTCGACCCAAATCTTGGCGAGGGTCATTGTAAATTTACCTCCTTTCATTTCCCAGATTCTGGGCTTTATCTGTCGAATGGTTTTGATTTTTATTTTGATCTACTTTGAATGGCGTGACACTGAAAACCAGCAATTTTCACAAATCACAAATCATTACTGACTAAACAACTAAGAAGTTTTTGGAATAAAAGTTATCCTGTGTATTAATACATAATTATTCACAAACCTCTTTGCAGTGAAGATATTTACTTTCCACAACAACAATTGGCAAGATTCGTATTCCCCGACGGCCCTGGGACGAGCACGATGGCGAGGCTAATGCGGGTCAACTTCTTTGCAAAAACAACAACAAACATCTTTAGGTATTAAATTTGCCGCTGAGTCGCTGGAAAAAGATAGAAATCTTAAAAATAGTAAGATTTCAAAGCTTAAACTTTACCAGTATAAGCCAAAAGGATGTCTGTTGCAAACAACAAAATTGTGGGAAAAAATGATCGTACTTAACAGAAAAAAAGAAAAAAGCGCCGAAGCCAAAAGAAGAAGTAAACTTTTTAAGCTTGAAAAGGGTAAAGTTTGTTCAAATGACAACATTTTATTCGCTTTAATTAGCTTACTTCTAAGTACTTGAGGTCAAATAATCATCTCGCAAAATAGCGCTTAAAGCAGCACGGGACAGCGAAAAAAACATGACACATGACTCAGTTAACATTTTCTTCAAACTTTTTAGTCATCTTTTCACCCTAATGACTTTTCTGGAGCGTTTTATTTCAATTTTTACGATGTGGAAAAATAACGGTCATCTTGACGTTTTGGAGAGACATTCTAAGCTGGCACCTCTCATCTCGTCTCAGGGCCGCCTTGTAAACTAACTTCGCACGCTCGAAGAGACGCAGCGACAAGTCGATCTTCATGCATCAGAGACAATTTCTTTAGACTTCTCAATCCGTCTTAAGTCCAGAACCGCAAGATCGTGAACGAAAATAGAGTAAACTTTATGTCAATTTTATAAATTTTGCCGAGAATGTGTCACTAATTGGTAAACGAATGTGTAACATACTATGAAGTAGCCTAATTTTACTCAAAACACACAGTAATTGCTTGGTCGATACAATGGTAAGCCTTCCTCTCCGAGATAGCGTTTCTTTTTTTTTTTGCAACTTGTTTCTTTTATTCGTTTGTTGTTCTTAAGTTTTATTTTTAATTCCTTTTTCATAATTATCAGTTTCTCCAAGGACGACGTCATTTGTATATAGAAATGCAAGACCTTCGGCGACATCACGTGCTCCCTTTGAAAGCATCTGTGTTAAGGGTTTTAAGCCGATCCAGGCACTGAAAAAACTCGAGTAAGTCTGACACTTGATGGTCAATACAAAATGGCGTAAAATCAAAGCATTCATATTCCATCATAATGGCAAGTGGCTTAGAACAAACCCGTAGAAATTCGGCTATTTTAGGGTGCCTTACCCTTTCACGCATTGTTGCTTCCTTTTTTTGCCTTCCCTTTAGGCCGTCAACCAAACCAGGATCGGGTCGCTTGGATCTGGGATCGGACTGCGGATCGGATCGGACTCCGGATTGTATCGGATCGGATCGGACTGATTTTCGCTTTTAGTCCAGAAGAATTATTATGAGAAAAGCTGTTTTTAATACTGACACAGGTGGCTCGGAATAGGAAATCCGAGCTCTCACAACAGGAGTCTAACCTAGGACTAGTCCAGACACGTTTGGACCAGTAACCGGTTCGACTCAGTTTTTTCTTCCGAGCTGCTTTACTCATTCCCACGATTTTCTTAATCGTCTCCTCTGAGAGATACTTACGTCTCTCTCCGCCATCTTCGATTCGGGCGATGTCACTTGTCAAGCCTCTTTTTGGAATTGTAATCGTATGAAGTTATGCAACAGAAAATTTCCCAGTGCAGTTCAGTTGAAAATAATTCTTTGCGATAATTTTCAAGCTGACGGTGAATTTTAAACCTGGTGATACAAGACAAACGATTTTTTTATTAGTTAGACAATATTCTATTGCTAATTACCAGGAACCTGGCCTGGCACTTACTCACTTTAGGAAAACTCACTAGATGACAATGGTGACTTCTTTGGTCATGCGCAGTGGTCTCAAAAACGACATACCCTGTGTTTTCCCCGACCTTTGAGACCTCGGGACCCCGTCGCCCCGGCAACCCGCACCCCGGCTCCGTATTATCCACTAAACCCCGAAAATTGTTTGTACCGCGCTTCGCGTTTTGCGAACTTCGAAGGAATTTTAGGTTTTTCTGTTCTGTCAATAATTTAGCGGACCTCTTAGGCAACAGATGTTTATTTCAAAGAGTTCAAAAGGTCATGGTTTGTGATTGGTGGATTTCGATCCGTTTTTACTCGTGGATTGTCCACATGTATTGAGGGGCATCTGTATGCAAATTTGTCAATCACTCGTAGCCGGAAGTTTAACTTTATTAGCCAATCAGGATGGATAGTATTTCAAGCGAATCACAACACATCTTCCGCTTACAAAGCTGTGACCAGGGCTGTGACACCCATGGCTAGTTTGTTTAACTTTTCTCTCAACCAATCGTATCGTTTTTTAGGGAAATATCATTCTGAAATGAAATGTTAATTCTTCGGTTGAATAAAAAAGGAAATGTTTACTGTTGCTGAATCGTAATTAATTCTCCTCAGGTTAACCCAGACAATCAGCAAGCTGTACAACGGCGTCAGCAAGAGACTTCGCGACAGTTTATCGAGACACTTGATATCGTTTTGTCGGACATATGTTCTTCAAACGACAAAATGAGTTAAAGTACGGCTTTTATCGTCACAACCATGCTTGTTTTCCTCGAATATGTCTTTCAATTCTTCATAAATAAGGCTCTACCTTCAGACACCGTCCACCACCATATAAAACGTTTTTTACTGTTTCTATTTTTGGTCGTTTTGATTTCTTTTTTTCTGAAATAATGTTTTCATTTTTTTGACAGACTTACAATAAACCGGTAGAATAATAGCTTTCATTTAGTGCGATAATTAATCCACGAGTAGCCATAGGCACCCTTTGATTTGATTATTTCAAGGTTCTGAGCTTGTGAGCGTCATGTTTCGGGCAATTATCGACTTGTTTGCTGCGGTTTTTCTGATCTTTCTTACGAAATGTCTTCCTCGTTCTCACTTGTAACAATAAAGCAAAGTCTTCCTGCTTCCCTCAACAAAAATACTATCGATATTTCCTTCGCTATTTTGAACATTTAAGAGTTATACTCAGTTTTGTTGTTGTGGCAAATTGCGTTGTGGTTTGAAAACCCAAAATCCATTCAAAGTTTGCAAAACGCGCGACGCGATACATGTACATCGAATTTTGCTGTAAACAAAGAAACTCTAGGAACCTTCTCCTCAAGACATCAGGAGACATGTCATATAATTCTAGCAAAACCGGCCGGTCTTCGAAAGATGGCCTAGCCTCAGATCTAGAACGCCACCTTGGAAAGCTTTGGTCACACGAAGTTCAGCCCACGAACTCCCGCGAATCCTTCCTTGCACATTTTGACATGTTGACGCGAGGTGGGCGGGTAGGCGGTGGTATGAGGTACTTAAGAAGATGCTTACAGGCTCTCTCTTTCTCCCTTCCCGCCGTTTTTTGCTCAATCACGTTTTTTGCTGCTCTCGCGCTGTTCTTCCGCTTCTCGTTCGGATGTTACTAAAACGGGGAACGGGCAACAGAAGCCTGGAAACGAGTAGTCAGCGGTAAACTCCACAAAAATCCAAAATGGCCGATAAGAAACGGTCGGTACCTCATGTAAGCCTTACGTATAATGTCCTGAAACAAACACGGCCTTACATGTCGATGTTGTCACAGATCATGGATACTATTCCCAGTGCTCTCTAGCGTAACACTGGCCTTAATTCTGACGAATTAGTAGCGAGAGATCTATTTCAGGCGTGTGTGTGCGTTTCTCTCTCGGGAGTGGCTTTCGTCATATAAATAAACACGCGTGTAAGCAAATTTGTCCAGTTTGGCTGGAGGATTGGATTCATGCGCCGTCGTTTTTGTGGTTGCGACAGTTGTTGTAGTTGCTGTAATGGCTCAGTCAATTCCTAGCGAGCCCATCCCACCGAGCATTTATTATTTTGTTTTGGAAAAGCTGCAAATGCCTCAAGGTGGGGCCGGGCGTTCATACAAAAACTCCACGATGGGGCTTAATGATAGGGTGCCAATGCCCCACCCCGGGACAACAGCAAAATATATTTTCCAGTAAATAAGCTGCAAAGACCATATTTATAGGAAATCTCTAACAATCTGATTAAAACGCGTGAAGCGCCCTACGTAAATCGCCCCTAGGCGCTAGTTATAATTACTGCCAAAAAGGATCACATCCGGCCATCTGATTAATATCAATGACAGAACTATAAAACAGAATTTTAATAACACCGATCTTATTTTGGAAGATCTTTGATCCTTGATCGTACACGAAGTTAATATTAGCTTTTCGAAATCTCGCCTTTCTGCCTCAACTATATATTTACGCACAAAAAAAACGTCCTTTTCTTTAAACCCTTCAAACGATACATTGATTGTTTTCCCTCCATGTGCAAACTAATCACGATGACTGTAAGCAATTGCTTAGACGGATGCAAAAAGTAGTGTGGGATAGAGAACTGATGGAGCGAAAACCACACATACCTTATTATCGGAAATTAACGCTCCATGAAATAAACGCGAATCGTTAAATTCGCGTTAATTTTGTTGAGCGTTCATTTCAGCGACATTAATAAAGTGCAGCGTTAATTTCCGCGCTCTTAATTTCCAGCATTTTAACCCCAATTTTGGAACCTGTCCAGACATTCTTGAAACCAAAAAAGAACTACAAGTTTTCTTACTTTCCATTTACCCTTTATTTTTCATCTTTCACAAAAGCTAAGGCGAAGGTTTACAATATTTCGAGTTCATCTTCATCGTTGTCTTCTCCTTTGATTTCGGGTAATTAATCGCGTTAATTTCCTTTATTATGAAATTCTACTTCCTCTTTCGCGTTTATTTTCTTTTTTCGAAAGTCTTTTTCCATTAAATTCGCGTTAATTCAAGTCGCGTTAATTTCCAATACCTTAATTTCATGGAGCGTTAATTTCCTATAATAAGGTATATCTTTGAATTTATTAAAAATATTCTTTGTAGAAAAATCTAAAGCTGTCTAAATAGGTATATTTTTATGTGAAATATTGAAAAAGGAACGACTTCAATCGCTTCTAGAAGATTTAACGAATGCCCCATCCCCGGGCAGAGGTTTTCTGACAGCCGGGACCGACAAGATTACAAATGCCGGTGGGGGAGGGGGGGGATGGGCACGGTTGGAATTGACTGAGACTCAATTGTTGCAGTTGCTGTGGTTGCTGTAGTTGCCGTAGTTGACCTGTTGTAGTTGCATGTTATGGTTACTTTAGTTGTTGTAGTAGCTCGTGAGGTGCTTAAAATAACGTGGAGGTAATAACTTCATGATATTTTTTACCTTTTTGAGTGTTAGAAAACAAATCCGTGGGAAACAAAATATGCTCCAACACAACAGCAGTTGAAAGAAGCTAGCAGGGATGACAAAAACTCTCAAAGCATAGCCACACACTTTACGTCCATTTTGCGAGTGGAGCCTGGACTATTCTTATTTTCTGGGCAGTTTCAGTCTGGAAATGTCATTACGGATGTACTATTGACCATACACAATGGGAATATGTTGAAAGAACTTTTTACTTGCATAGTGATTCCATGTAGGACATTAAATTCAGAGATCTTCAGACTTTCTGGGTTTAGAAAAGTAAAGGCAGTGAAAAATAAATTGTTCTTCTCTGAGCCTCGGGTGTGCTGTTAGCATGTTCTTAATATTTTGGAAAATTTCAGGCTGAACTTTCTTATAGGTTCTTATAAAACCTTTATACCGGTAATATGTTGGAACTGAAGCGAATCAACACTGAGTCTAGCCTACAAACCAATAAACTACTTTTCCATGATAGATAACACAGATAGAGGCAGCCAGGTAGCCTGCGTATACGGGCGTCTCCTTTTTCTTTTGATACAGATTAAATCAAATCAAATCAAATCACTGTTTTATTGTCCTTTTTGCAGTCGGAAGACTGAATTGTAGGATACCTTACAAGCTGTGATATATATACTAATACGCTACATTTATTAACAAGATTAATATTTAACACTAACAAAATTTGAGAAACGTTCAGTCCTTGTGGCCATGAACCTGCTAGAACTCCCTGATCTTAGACTCACACTGGTAGATATAGGTACCACTCTGTTGTGTATTGGTAGGTATAACGGGTTACCTGGCCGAACCTTACCTATAAATTTAATACACGAGACTGCCCGACGGTCAGGAAGAGTGGATAATGTAGCTTTGTCAAGTGCTGGTTCATACCAAATACCAGGCCAAATGATGGAAAGGGCCCTTTCTTGCACGTTCTCGAGATAGCAAGCACGATACTTTGGCAAGCCAGCAAAGACAACATAGACAGCGGAGACCGTTCAATGTTATTGATCAAATTGTCATTCATTTTTGACTCTTCTTTTTTTCTAAGAGTCGAGTGCGGGCGAGTTCTGAAGTTTAAACCCAAACAAACTGTTACATGTACGCCATTTTGCTGCCAGTAATGAGTGTAACAGACCTGACAGCTTAGAAAACACGATGGTCAAACTGAGGTCAGTGTATGTGCAGTGATTGGTGGATTTCGATCCTCGGCCTTTGTCAGTTTCTTAGCGTTTGCGGTCTGTCCATTCTAGCTGTTATTTTGATTAAAGGCAATGAAAAACGCTACCACGGCGGCGGTAGGAAAAGGGAAGCAGATACGATTGATCACAACAGACAAGAATAAAGAACAGGTAGATTTTGTTCATAAACCAAAATCAACATTTAATTATTGAATCCAGGTCCAATTTGACTATTGGATTATTCATTTTATGAATGGATTATTGAATCGACAAACCGAATCATTTTTCCATTCATGAATAGAGGAGTTCAAGCTCATAGTTGCATCATGTGTAATCAGGGCAAGATGGCAGGAAATTACAAGATTTGTATTAGAATTCAAAGCCAGCTTACGAAGAAGACCGTAATCAGTTTTTCAGAAAACCTTGATTTTTTCACACATTTTCTGTAATTCGACAATGTCAAAATTGTAGAAAATATATGGAAAAATTGAGGTTTTCTAAAAACTGATCACGGACTTTCTTTGCACTCTAGATTTAGTGCATTATTTCTTTGAACTCGTAAGTTACTCTTTTCAAAAAGAAAGCATCAAATATATGAATTTAGGAAGAAATAGCTGCCTTTGAATTTTAAATACAAATCTTTGAATTTCCCGCCATCTTGCCCTGATCACCCATGATGCAACTATGAGCGTGAACTCCTCTATTTATTAGTCCCCTAGCGACAGGAACTGCTTGACATGCTTCGACTGTAAAAAATCTAGTTCTGCTTTTGATATTATTAGATCTACTTCACTCCAAGCATTTACGATATTGAAGTGATTAA